>JAZHGK010007070.1:0-26225 GCA_037855215.1 Waitea zeae
CCAGTACATCTCCGTCCAGATCTGGGTCCCTGAGCACAACTGCTACCAGCAGCGCCAGTACTCGGTTTCCGACAGCCCATCGCCTGATCTCTTCCGCATCACCACCAAGCGCGAGCGCGGTCTCAAGGTCGTCAAGGAGGATGGCACTGTCGACTCCACCCAGTTCCTCCACCCCGGCTGGGTCTCCAACATCATGCACGACTCGCTCAAGGTCGGTGACACCGTCGAGGTCGGCTGGCCCTTCGGCGAGTACTGGCTCGACGTGAACGCGAAGAGCCCCGCGGTGCTCATCTCTGCCGGCGTCGGCATCACCCCGGTGATGGCCATGTTGAACAACATTATCAAGCCGTCCGTCGAGACCGAGGGCGCGCGCCCCAAGCGCGAGGTGTCGTGGATCCACTCCGTGCGCTCGATCAAGGACCACGCCTTCAAGCAGCACGTCGAGGACGTCGCGGCCGCGCACCCCGACTTCATCAAGACCACCGTCTTCTACTCGAACACCGAGGGCGCGGAGCAGGGCAAGGACTACGACATTGAGGGCCGCCTCGACCTGAACAAGGTGCCGCACGAGGATCTCCGCCTCGATGTCAAGGACGCCCAGTACTAGTGAGTAACCACTCGTCTTTGAATCTCTCTATCCTGAGCAGCCAACTAAACTTGCTTCACTTCTAGCCTCTGCGGCCCGCCTCAGTTCATGATGGACATGGCTGCCAGCCTCCGCAGCCTCAACGTCAACGACGAGCGCATCCACGCTGAGATGTTCGGTGTCGGCGCTGCCAAGATCTAAGTCGCCTTGCGAGCTTCTTCCGCGGCTAATACCGCGTCCAACATTAATTGCTCCGCTCCAAAAATTGTTTTCAACCAATGTTTAATACACACGCAATCATGCACAGAAACGCCCTGTAAAGCTATCTGTAGACTATCGTTAATGCATTAGATTTGATGTCACTTTTCAATGTTTTCTTTTCGCGAAACGCTGATGAAGCCGAATGAAGCCTTGCTTGAAGCTTGACTGAAGAGCCTTCGCTTTAAAGCCAAGTTCGAGAAGACCCTCTTAATCTATTTAATGCGACCTTTTGCTAGTTGAGTGCTCTGTGAAGTAAGTTACAGCTGGTACAGAACAAGTGCTCGTTTGAAGCGACGGACTTGATGGGACAACAAAGTTGATATCACTGATTGTGGCAAGGCTTTGTGGAAGGTCGGGCCGTCTACGACCACCCAACATCAGGCGGCGTCCCGGAGCTTGGTACTCTGGTCTCAATTCCGTGCTTGTTGCCTTCATCATGTTTACTTCACGCACCATTCAAATCTGCTCGCGCACCGCCAGTACTCGACTTTCTACTCTTAGGCTAGGCGCGAACTGTGTAAAAAGATTTTTAGCGACCGCTGCTGTTGGCGATGTGAGACTTTCTGAGTGAACTATACTCAAAATTCTGTGATTGATGAACATAAACATACTGGTCCTTGTAGCTCCAGAAAACAGGCTTGTATGATTTTCACGTCGAAAATGCAGCCAAAATGGTCCCCTTTGCGGGATACTCTATGCCTCTTCAATACGGTACTGTAGGACAAGGTATGCGAACATGCAGCAAGCCAATCTTCCTATGAACTAAGGATAGCGTCTAGTCGCGGCACACAACCATGTACGCACACAAGCTGGACTGTTTGATGTGGGGCACATGGTTCAATCCAAGTATGACATACGTTGCTCGCTGAACTTATTTAACATCTGGTCTAACAATTTGCAGCTTTCGTGGGACGACTTCGACCGCCTTCCTCGAGTGGCTCACCCCTTCATCACTTTCAGAACTCTCTGCCTACTCGTCAACACTCTCCGTCCTCCTGAACGGGAAGGGCGGGATCATCGACGACACTGTCATTACGAAACATGCGGATGATGCTTACTATGTAGTCACAAATGCTGGGCGGCGCGATCGAGACCTTGCGTGGTTCAAGGCAAAGCTTGAGGAGTGGAACAGCAGCGAGAAGGCAAAAGCCGGGAAGGTCGAGATGGAGGTTTTAGACGGATGGGGACTACTTGCGTTGCAAGGTTTGTGCTCTAAAGTAGCATTTCCTTTCTTGATTGCATTAATGCTGTCATTTTCAGGCCCAGAAGCAGCTCGGTATCTACAAGGGCTAACTTCGTTCGACCTTCGAGGACTCACATTTGGACATTCCGCCTTTGTTCCTCTTGAAGGATTCAATCTGCATGTTGCACGCGGTGGTTACACAGGCGAAGATGGCTTTGAAGTATGTCCGCTTGGTGATCTCCACTCTTTTTATCCTAAAAGCTGTGAACAGATCTCCATCCCACCTCAACACACGGTTGAAGTTGCCCGACTTCTTTCAAAATCCCCAGTTCAACTTACGGGTCTTGGTGCCCGTGACAGCTTGCGTCTCGAAGCCGGCATGTGCCTCTATGGCCAAGATTTGGACGAAGATACAACTCCAATTGAGGCAGGGCTTACATGGGTCATTGGTCCGTATCTCATCACACTCGTCACCTAATTTCTCGATTTACTTACCAAAACATCTTTTCAGGCAAGGCGCGTCGCGAGACTGGTGGGTTTATCGGTTTTGAGGGCGTTCAAAAACACCTTAAAGAGGGTCCGCCGAGAAGACGCGTAGGGCTTGTAGTTGACGGCGCACCAGCACGACAGGGTGCTCCTCTCTTCGCTCCTGGTGGAGAACACTCAATCGGTACCGTTGCATAGTCAGTTGTCGCAGTCGTGCATCTAACTGAAGGATCTTTTACAGGTGTCGTGACCTCCGGAATACCCTCTCCTACGCTCGGGGTCAATATCGCTATGGGCTATGTTCAGAACGGCCATCACAAGAAGGGTACTGAATTGGATGTCGAGGTCCGTGGCAAGCGCCGCAAGGTGGTTGTAACACCTATGCCATTCGTTCCCACAAAATACTATCGTGGTTGATGAACGATCTATAGTTTGCATCTATGCTAATCATTTTCAACAAGTGCATTAGCTTCATTCGTCCAACCCCCATATACAAGTATGCATACAATGATAATTATCCTTAAAAAATACAATGCATAGAGAGTCCATCGTCTCTTACCTAAGTACGTCAAATCCAAAAGCCCATTGGGGACACTACGCTAGGTCAACCCCTTCTCCCTCGTCCGCATCTACCAAATCCCATCCGTCCTCTTCTAGAATTGGCTTCTCCCTTCTAGTTTTGCTCCTACCGTCACTCTTCCCCCTGACAGTCCCCCCTAGTGAGGTTCCTTTCACACGTTTAGGGTGCGAGGTCGCTGTTGCTTGCAATACTTGCGCAAAATCAAGCGGAAAGTTCTCTGGCGTGGGAGGAGGAAGGGAAAGGGTTGCTTCTGCCCTTATCGGGGCTCCAAGTATCGTGGGTGCCGCTCCTGCACTTCCGGTACCAGAAGGTATAACGCCCCCACTTGTAGCGTGCGAACGCCTTCCGAGTGCAGGAGAACAACACACTGCCCAGAGGTTGCCGAGGACGTCTCCCGCACCTGCGAGTGGAACTTCGACACCCTGTGTGTGTGCCAAGTAGGCAACTGCGTAGAGAAGCATCGCGAACGCTGTGGTAAAACTCGCGGGAGGAGAGGCGGCGTGCGCGATGGGGGTGGTAACCGAAGGAGATGCGCTGGATGGTGACACAGCAGCAGGCGAAGCAGTATCGCTGGCTGAAGAAGGTGAAGTGGACGTAGGGTTCGTAGAGAGGTGCAGTGGGTGCTTGGCGTGCCAACGCGCCCAAGATCCACTCTCACCCCCCTTGATAGCGCCAATCCATGGGAGACCGACACCCAATCGACCAGAGGACCATTCAACATTAAAAGGGAGCTTGACACCCAAGTAAAGTGTGAGGAGGCTTAGGAAATGGAGCGTATGTGTCATGACTGCGTTCATGTGGTCTGGTGGATATCCTGTGCAGGGCGTATCTTAGCACAGAAGATAAGACCGAACGACCAGTCGACAACTCACGGCGTACGTCCCCAGGCACAGGTAAGACAAGTCCACCGATAGTCCACTCTCCTTTGCTCCCTGCCTTCCCACCAACTGCTGGTCGACCCCCCACTTCGACGACATTGAACACTTCAACAAGTTCTTGGACGAGACGCTGTCTCGCAAGCGCAAGAGAGGTAGATAGCCCAGCGAGGCGTTGCTGAGCAACAACAAGTCTCTGAGCTGTATCGGCCGGATCCAAAGGCAGTGCGCGTGCTGTTGCAAGAGTACGCCGGCGAGTGTTGAGAGCGGCTTGGCGAGTGCGGAGGAGCTCCCGTGCTAGGGGAGTCGTCAACCTCTAGCGGTCTTATGAGAAGAAGAAGGTCATTGCACATACTACGCTCGTTCTGTTCGCGTATCCCAGCAAGCGTCTGGTTGATTTTACTGACACGATCCTGCACCTCAGCATGTTCCGCGCGTACTCGTCGTTGCTCGTCAACGGCTTTGAGAGCCCGCGTGGCACGGATTATCTGCTCATCGCGCTCCGTCTCTGCGTTTTGGGTCTTTATGCGAAAGTCTCGCAAGCTTGATTATGGTAAGCGCCTTTATTGAAGTAGAGTCATCTGGTGGACACACTGTGATCGCAGGCACTTGGCGCAAAAGAATTGGCGTTGTTTGAGCTCGCAATTAGGGCATTCCATCGCATTTCGTCAGAGTCGACAAGCCTCTTCTCTTTGGTCGTCGATGTGATTGAATATTCGTCCCGTGGAATAGATGTGGTAGGGTGACGGAAAGGAGTAACAAGTGAGAGTCGGAGCCAAAGAGAAGCAAAGTCACATTATGGTTGCCGAACCGAAATTAGCAAGCGCCAGGGGCGCCGCCATGGCCCGATTTAGTCAGCGCGTCGGGACAGCCATCCGCATGCCGTCATCGCTCTCCGAACTCGCAGTTTTGACGATCAAAGTCCAGACCGACCTAGCCGACATGGGTTTTCCAAGGTGGAGCCATAGCTGTTGAGATCGATAAGACACCCAGAGCGGATGCCTGCACACCCCTAAGCGATCTTTCTGCTTACTTTCACCACAACCAGTGTGAGTAAGTAAGCTATTGAAATATTTGCCTCTGCTCAACGAAACAAACACATACGTTGTTACGACCAACAGTTTCTCGCATCACTAAGCACCAAGCTTAGCTACCAGCCCGTTGTAAGCATGTAATCTGATTCTGTCCTTTATCTCATCATACTCAGATTATTATTTCTTCTATCCGCAACGTAGACTTTGACATGACAAAAGTCGTCATACAAGCATTCGGCCAGGTAAAACCAGGCCAGGAGGAGGAGCTTAAGAAGCAGTTGGCTTTGGTCGCCAAAAACTCGCGTCAGGAAAAGAACACTGAGACATATATTCGTAAGTGCTGATCTCCCAACCGGCCTGGTCAAATCTCAGTACTTCGGTCATTCTCTAGCAACAATTAATGCCAAAGATCCGACCAAGTTCCACGTGTTCGAGATCTACTCAAGTGAGGAAGGTTTTCAAGAGCACCTCAACGCCGGAGCTTTCCAAGGGATCAAAGCATGGGTGGAGACTGGCGTCCTTGTGGGAGATTTAACCATTGACAAGCATGTGCTTGTTGATGTTGAGTAGTCTATCTAAACCTCGGACGAGACATGCTTGTAGTTGCTATTGTGCCCTTGTATCATCGTACCAAAACCTGTTTATCAAATACTGGTGTCCAGCATTAGGTGTTTAAGGTAACATAAGGTGTAGTGATTGAGACGTCAACGACTGCCCTTGGTGGCGCTCGCCGGCGTGTTGAGTGCAGTGTTTTCACGACGCAATTCTTGGATAACAGCCTGATGCACGACATAGGTTGAACATGGGGAATACGGAGGAAAGACTCAGTACTCACGGCGAGTGCCTCAGGGTGTACGCCGGATTCAATCAGGTTGACACACGTCGCCAGCGTCTCTTTATCAAGTTGACAATTCAGAAGTTGTGATATGTCATACAAAACTGGTGGCGTGATTATCTGTGGTGACGAAAGTACACACGGCGAAACAAGCTGGGCGATGCATACTGTCGAGAGTCTGCTGGCCGGATGCGGCGAGAGCTGCTTCTGACCTTTGCGACATTGTGGTGGCTACACGAACGGAAATTGTTACTTCAAGAATTTTGAAGTATAAACGAAATAAGCGGAGGCTTGGCGAAGAGTGGTGCCAGCCACGTTCAGCACGCAATCGGAGGCTTGGGTATCGAACGATCCGGAAATGTGCGAGAGAATGGCGTCGGAGGGACGGAAGTGTCCAACAGCTCGTCGGACCACGTGTTATTTTCAATGTTTATTTTGCGACATGGCGCACAGGGGGGGATCCCTCAAGATCCGGATAAAGCAGCGGCGGACCTTGCGACCCCAACCAAGCTTGGCCTCTTGCCTCTTACCATCACCCACGAACAGCTGTCGGGAAGGCCACCTTAGAACGCAGCAACTGCGACAATTCTCTCTCTCTCTCTTTTCTTGTCTTTCTTCAAACAAACTTACTTAATCTTCGAACATGGCAAATCCTCGGCCAATCCTCGATACTGTTCTCGACGCCGTAGGCAACACTCCTCTTGTTAGGCTCTCTAAGATTGCAAAAGAGGCAGGATTTCAGTGTAACCTTTGTGCGTTGTAACATTTAATATATTCGTCACTCTCACTAATTCTTTTTTTCTTTCAAGTGGGCAAGGTTGAATTTCCATCCGCGGGAGGATCCGTAAAAGACAGAATTGCGAAGGCCATGGTAGAGGCTGCTGAACGCGATGGAACACTTATTCCGGGCAAGAGCGTCATTATAGAGCCTACTTCTGGTAACACCGGTATCGGCCTCGCTATGGCTGGTGCGGTAAAGGTAAAGTTTCGCCTCTTTAGGAGTCGGTATAGTCGGATGCTGAATACCAAGTAAGCAAAGGGGTATTCTGTGATTATTACTCTCCCGAACAAAATGAGCTTGGTAAGTTTTTGATCAGCCGCCTTCATCGGTATCTGACGTTCTGACATCGACTCTGCTTTATAGGAGAAGGAAGCAACGCTCCGTGCCTTAGGTGCGGAGGTCGTTCGCACACCGACTGAAGCGGCGTGGGACGCGCCTGAGAGCCACATAGGTAGAGCATCCAGGGTTGACACGATATCCTCTCGTGGCTGAATTCCTTAACGATTCCAGGTGTAGCGAAGAAGCTGCAACGAGAGATACCGCATGCAGTTATTCTTGACCAGTATAAGAACGTGCGTGCTTCGTCTGATTTTACTACGCCCTTAAATTTGTTGACTGACTTTGGCATATCGACGCGCTCAGATTAACAACCCCTTGGCTCATGAGCTCACAACAGGACCAGAAATCATAGCTTCTGTCATGGCCACTCCCTCGACGCCGACTTGCCCCTCTTCAGGAAAAGTTGATGTGTTGGTAGCGGGAGCAGGAACAGGCGGCACCATAAGCGGACTGTCGCGGGCGATGAAAAAGGCGCACAATCCCAAGTGCATTGTCGTCGGTATCGATCCGGTACATCCATGTTTCTCTGTTATTCTGGCGTGCGAGTATAGGGGCTCATTCCTTTCTAGAAAGGAAGTATACTTGCCCTTCCCGAAATTCTTAACACTGAAGATGCCGGGATCTCCTATATCGTTGAAGGGATTGGTTATGATTTCATACCTGACGTGCTTTCACGGGTTGATGGCGACATCGATTTTTGGCGGAAGACATCAGACGTGGAGTCCTTCGAGGCTGCACGGCAGCTGATGCGGCTCGAAGGCCTACTGATCGGTGGGAGCAGCGGCGCTGCTCTAAGCGGAGCGCTTTCTTGGCTCAAGGAGGATCCAGTTGGGAAGAAGATTGCGCAGACTAAGGGCGCGAACGTGGTTGTCATGCTCCCAGATGGGTAGGTCGCCCTTACCCTTTGTGTTTCGAATGCAGATTGATATTTCTTGGTAGAATTCGCAACTACATGTCCAAGCCCTGGTTCCTTGATATGACTATGCAAGCGGAGAAGACATCTCTCGCGAAACGGATCGTTGACATTCTCCAACCAACTTCGAGCAATTTGTCGCGGAGGGATGGAGAAGACATCGCATCAAACATCTCGCAGAAGATGGAAGCTCATATGTAGATGGTTAAACCTCTCCTTTCATCTTTGAGTATATGTACATTAACATATCCGTTCATTACTTGATAATTTCATTGGAAACCGAAACGTTCGCGGCACAGAGCCTCGATTGCAGCATTTGTGGATGGAATCTCTTCTTCATGGACCAGTTTGCCAAGGAGACCATCACGAACGTAGAATATCACCTTGTCCTCGTCGCCAGAATGATGAAGTACAGCACGGGACCCATCTTGATTAAGGCGGCTGACGGTGAGCTGCTTGGTAAATGGCGAGTCCTCTGAGCGCGAAACCCAGCTGAAGGCCGCTGTTCAGTCGCAATATCGGGCTTTGGCTTCTATAAACACTCACAAGCTCAGCGCAGCAAAGTCGATGCTAGTCATGCTGTGCAGAGTAAAGTGGCAGCAAGGCGATGTGCGTCCTTCTCTGTCCTCTGAAGGGGCGAAATGTCGGTAAATTGTCCAGCCATTTGCGATGTCTGGGAAGGCTGCCGGATCAGCACCAGGAAGGGGTTCTGACTTGAGTTCGAATGACTCGTTTTTTGTCAACGAGTCAGACTTTGCACCATCAATGAAAGGTATGCTGTATACTCGGGATTAATATTGCCCTTGCGATGAGTTCAAAGAGATGCACTCACGGAAAGGGGCAATTTCCTCCACCAAACCCGACATCAACAACGAACCGACCCTCGTCTATAGTGTCGGCTACCAAGACCATCTGGATATTGCTTTGAGTCTCCGCTTCGCTCGGTATATAGAAAACTGACGTACATGAGTGATTGCTGACCACAACCATCCAGCTTTAGCGGGAACCTGATTACGCAGAAGATACACTCGCGCCGAAAGCTCGCTCACAACGAAGCCCAACGCTCGTAACAACGCAGCAAATAGTCCGTTGAGCACGAAGCAATATCCCCCGCGGTTTCGTTCGACGACGTTGACGTAACTGCCTTTCAAGTCCAATGGCATTCCTGGGCCCCCTCGGGGTTTGTACTTTTCATCTCCGGCGATGTTGTCGGGGAGGTGAATCGGACTCAAGTCGAACGGAACATGCAAGATGTGAGCGACTTGGACATCTGTAAGAAGGGCGCGGTCTGCTCGCCGTGCGAGGGTTTTCTGAGGATCGAGACCGATGCGTGTAAGATAAGCTTCGACTTGAGTGGAGGAGAGAGTTTCGGGTGTACCCCAAATGCGTGACATGGCCGTGGGAGGAAAACTCGAGTTTGAATTCAAGCTGAGGTCGAAGCGCGTAACAAAATAGGCGGTGGTTCGAGTCATCCGATTTCATACGCAATCATGTCGCACTCACTCAGGAGATAGAGGGCTCGTTACACAAAATCCGCATTACCGTGTGCAAGTGCTGGTTCAAAATTTCTTCGCTAGACGTTCGGCTACTCTAAAGCACAACCATAAATGGACGATGCAACTTTACGCCAGTTTTCGCGATCAACTGCGTACTCTTCTGCGTACTCGACCTCCAAGTGGTGTAGCCGCTTTCCCACAATAACCAAGCTGTGCAAAGGGTCACCAAATGCTTCAGTAGGTTGTTGAAGCAGCTCCGCGAGAGTCCCTGCAACAATCGTTTGCCCGTTGCCGGAGGCAGTCTCAAATCCACCAACACGAGACACAGCAATAGCGAGAGTCGCATCCGGGCTAAGTGCACCCTGACCACGTTTTTCTTCTGTCTCGATCAGCTGCTGCACAGCTATAGGAATCGACATGTATCGGGGTGGCTCGTATATTTTACGTCCCCTGAAGAGATACCATCAGTGTCAAGCTTTTGAGATTTCCCAGAGGTACATACCTTGCCAAGTTCTCCTCGCTTTGTTCTTTGACCTTGATGTCCAAGAGGAGTAAGGTGTGGCACCCGAGATTGACATTTTCCTTCACACGGTCGTAGAAAGAGTCCGGTTTCCAAGTATCTGTGAAGAACACCAAAGAAACTGTCTGGCCAAAATTATATAGCTGGAGCCCGCAAGCACCAACAGCGTTCATGATGGACGCATTATGTATAACTTTGGTTGGAATCTTCAATGAACGAGCACGGAGGAGCATATCCGTATGCGTCGTAGCGCTTTGAAATTTGTATTAGAGCTTAGATCACAGTTGTCTTTAAATAGATATAGATATTGCTCACCCAAGAGGATCCCCTACCACCAAAAATGCGATGTCTTCCTTGTCAGCATCTCGGAGAATTTCATCAGAATCCGCCTCGACCATCTCTCGGTCGGCCAGGATAAGCTGTTTTCCGTAAAACTCTTCCTAGAGCTCCTCTAAGCTGATAAATAGATTGAAGTCAACAAAACTAACCAGTCGTTCTTTTTGCACCATTAAGATACTTGTGTACGCCTCAAGATATACACGGGAGCATGACTTGACCGCCTTTGATTTACCGGGATGAGGTTGAAGCTAAGCATATTGTGGAGAGTTTCATGCCTCTAGTCCTCTAACGGTAATGTCCTTTTCATCGCATAGACCGAGACCAATGATCCAGAACATGGCGAGGAAACCACGCAGAAAGCAGGAGGCAAAAAGATCTCAAGCCCCTGAGGGAACTCTAACATCCAAGGGCCAACGCGTGGATGACCAAGCCACCCGGGCCCATACTTCTCTCTCCAAGTCACCACCACCACCCCTTGTACCTACTAGTTTATAATGGCGTCTCCAAGGTCTCCGAGGTTGGTCGACTCGTTCACGGCTCCAAAGGAAATTCTCCAGGAATTTGCAGATCTTGCAGAAGAGGAGAATGTTGATCCTTTCGCCGAGACCGCCTCGACGCGCCAGATTGCGTCTCGCCAGTCAGACTACCATAACCGGCGCTTCAACCGTGTTGCACACGAAAGTGCCGACGCGTTCGCTCAGAACGGAAATGGAGAGGTGGAGGGAGGCTATAAAGATGCAATGCGTCTGCAGAGGTTGGAGAAAGAGGAGCAGCGCGTGAAGCGCCTCATTGAGGAGAAGGAGCGGGAGGAACGGGAGGAAGGGAAGATGAAGATGGACCTCGACCGGACCCCACCTCGGGCTGAGATTGAAGAAGCCGTCGACGAACTCATTGCATCTGCAGAGGCGAACCGGAAGAGGCGTCGAGAAGAAGAGGATGGAGTCGCTGTCAAAAAGGAGGACGGTGCAACTGAGGCTGCTCCAAAAAAACGTCGGTCGCGCTGGGACGCGGCACCGACAGACGCTCCTGCCGAAACGACCCCCAAGCGCTCCCGCTGGGATAAAGCGCCCGCGCCGGAACCAGAGGCACCGATGATTCCTATTCTCATGAATGCGCCCGGCCTCGCTCAGGACGACAAACATAACCGTTACATGACTGACGCTGAGCTCGACCTCCTCCTTCCCTCGGCAGGGTACACTATCGTCACACCTCCACCAGGTTACACTCCTCTCGTCCAACCTCGTAACCTTATGGCGACGCCTATCAATGACCTTGGTGGCTTCCAGATCAAAGAGGGCTCTGATGCGGCAGCGGCAGCCGCCGCCGCCGGCCTCGCACCTGAGCTACCTACGGAAATTCCTGGAGTAGGCAACCTCGCCTTCTTCAAGGCTGAGGATGCCCAATACTTTGCCAAAATTTTGAAGGAGGAAGACGAGACTGAACTCTCCGTCGATGAGATGAAGGAACGTAAAATCATGCGTCTTCTGCTCAAAATCAAGAACGGCACTCCCCCTGTCCGTAAGACCGCCCTGCGTCAAATCACGGACAAGGCACGCGAGTTTGGTGCTGGGCCACTTTTCGATAAGATACTTCCTCTACTTATGGAACGCACCCTCGAGGACCAAGAGCGCCACCTTCTTGTCAAAGTTATCGATCGTGTTCTCTATAAGCTTGACGACCTCGTCCGCCCATACGTGCATAAAATTCTCGTCGTCATCGAGCCGCTTCTCATCGATGAAGACTACTATGCCCGCGTTGAGGGTCGTGAGATCATCTCAAATCTCTCTAAAGCTGCTGGCCTCGCCCACATGATCTCGACCATGCGTCCGGATATCGATCACGCAGATGAATATGTGCGCAACACCACCGCGCGTGCCTTCTCCGTGGTTGCTTCTGCCCTCGGCATCCCTTCCCTTCTCCCTTTCCTCAAGGCCGTGTGCCGTAGCAAAAAGTCATGGCAGGCGCGTCACACAGGTATCCGCATTGTACAGCAGATCGCCATTATGATGGGTTGTGCTATCCTTCCTCATCTTCGTAGTCTCGTCGATTGTATCGCGCACGGCCTCTCGGATGAGCAACAGAAAGTACGAACAATGACCGCGCTCGGTCTCGCCGCGCTTGCCGAAGCTGCACACCCCTACGGTATCGAGTCGTTTGATAACGTTCTTAAGCCTCTTTGGCTTGGTATCCGTCTCCATCGCGGTAAAGGTCTTGCAGCCTTCCTTAAAGCGATCGGATTCATCATCCCGCTTATGGACCCCGAATATGCTTCTTACTACACTAAAGAGGTGACCGTTATCCTCATTCGCGAGTTCCAGACGTCCGACGAGGAGATGAAGAAGATTGTCCTCAAGGTGGTGAAGCAGTGCGCAGCAACTGAAGGCGTTACACCTCAATACATCAAGCAGGATATCCTTCCCGACTTCTTCAAGTCATTTTGGGTTCGCCGAATGGCGCTTGATCGTCGCAACTACCGCCAGGTCGTTGAAACTACTGTGGAGCTTGCGCAGAAGGCAGGTGTCGCCGAGATCTGCGGTCGCATCGTCAACGACCTCAAAGATGAGGCCGAACCCTATCGCAAGATGGTTATGGAGACTATCACCAAAGTTGTTAGCTCCCTTGGCGCGGCGGACATTGACGAACGTCTCGAAGTCCGCCTCGTTGACGGCATTATCTACGCGTTCCAGGAGCAGACAACAGAAGATCAAGTTATGCTTGACGGCTTTGGCACCGTCGTCAATGCGCTTGGCATTCGCGTTAAGCCCTATCTCACGCAAATCGTTTCAACTATCCTTTGGCGCCTCAACAACAAGAGCGCCAAGGTGCGCCAGCAAGCGGCGGATCTCACAACGCGCCTTGCAGTTGTCATCAAGCAATGTGGTGAGGACCAGCTCTTGAGCAAGCTCGGGCTTGTTCTCTTCGAACAGCTTGGTGAGGAGTACCCGGACACGCTTGGAAGCATCATTGCTGCAGAAGGCGCTATTGCAAATGTTGTGGGTATGACAGAAATGAACCCACCTGTAAAGGACCTTCTGCCGCGTATGACCCCTATCTTGCGTAACCGACACGAGAAGGTTCAGGAAGCATGCATTAACTTGATTGGCCGTATTGGTGAGTACATGCATACGCTCACTATTCATGTTTGATGTCTGATCCCTCTGAACAGCTGATCGCGGTGCGGAGTTTGTGCCGGCACGAGAATGGATGCGTATTTGTTTCGAGTTGCTCGATCTGCTCAAGGCACACAAAAAAGCCATTCGGCGTGCTGCTGTAAACACTTTCGGCTATATTGCCAAATCGCTGGGCCCGCAGGACGTGCTTCAAGTGCTGTTGACGAATCTTCGTGTGCAAGAACGCCAAAGTCGTGTGTGCAGCACTGTCGCAATCGCCATCGTGGCCGAGACCTGCGGTCGTGAGTATTCGCTTAAATCCTATCTGATCGCATATGTGCTGATATCAACTGACAGCTTTCACCTGCATCCCCGCGATTCTCAATGAGTACCGAACTGCCGAGTTAAATGTGCGCACCGGTTGCTTGAAGGCGCTCTCCTTCGTCTTCGAATACGTCGGCCCACAATCAGCGTACTACGTTGACTCTGTTGTGACTATGCTCGAGGACGCACTCACTGACCGTGATCTTGTCCATCGTCAGACAGCCAGCACAATTGTGAAGCACCTCGCGCTCGGGGTGGCTGGGCTAGGCTGCGAAGACTCGATGATGCACCTCATGAACCTTGTTTGGCCGAACTGCTTCGAAACGAGCCCACACGTCATCGGTGCCGTGATGGATGCGATTGAGGCCATGCGCGTCACACTCGGTCCAGGCATCCTCTTGAGTTACGTCCTACAAGGCCTATTCCACCCAGCGCGCAAAGTCCGCGAGGTAAGTTCATCCTCAGCGGCTGTTACTTATCTATTCAGACAATATTCTAACGATACTGATAGGTTTATTGGCGTGTCTATAACTCGCTCTACCTAGGTGCCTCTGATGCACTAGTCCCTTTCTATCCGGACCTTGGCGAACTGAACGAGGGCAAGAATACTTACGACCGACACGCACTTCAGATGTTCATCTAAAGGGGCAATTGTTGTCTCTTCTATTACAACCTTTGTGATTAGTAGATCCGTAGCTAGCGCGCGTGAACCGCGATAATTATTCTTTCATGCGATTGCTGCGCACTGTGGTATACATACAGCTAGCTCAGCTCCCGATCGAACATTTCCCCGCCAACGTCAGTGGTAGATATCCGATCAGGAACTTTGGTGGTGTACGTGTCGGATGTATAATGCTCACTCAAACTATGTCCTCGGTTGGATTCTAGAAGTATGAAGTTATGATGAAATCAGGATTTATCAAACAAATAAGTCGTCAGAAGTAGGTTGCAAAATCCGCCACTAGCGTTGGCGGACAGTTACAGCGGTTTGCAAAACCGTGCTTAGTCCAAAGAATTTCCTTAGAATACGCCACTCCGACAGCGGCAACCTGACCAACAGCAATGTGAAAGCGGGTGGAGGGAAAATGGCGTCAATCACTGAGTCAGGCACTAAGCGATAGCTATGTCGTCAGCTTCGCCTTTAAAAAGCGGCATTTTTTACACTCATTTTTTGGAGCATTTTGGACTACAGTTTTGCCAACCGCTGTATGGAGCCGAAGCGCAAGATGAGCTTGGCGTAATGGTCAAAGTAGATCTGTAAGGGTGGCATTTGATTTCCAAGTACAGATCTCTTGATTTGATCGTACGTATAAGCAGCGTTGCCGCTTTCCTAACGGCCTTCGACCATGCAACACAAACGAAGCTACAAAAGGGGTTATCAGCCAGTCTAACCTATTGTAGACTTGAAATCATGTGGGAACACTGTCGAATTACGAGAGCTCGTCTTGTATAAATTGATCATACTAGAAGCAAAGGGAGCTCTCCCAGAATTTCACTCAAGTATCAGACTATGCAAAAGAGAAATGACAAGATACAGATGTACAAGTAGGCTATACAGTGCAATAAAGGAACAAGAAGCGATGTTCCATTTGGCCTGGTTGCATATTAATCTCCAGCCGGAGCTTGAGAGATACGAGTCATGACGAGCTTAGAACTTCTCCCGAATCTTTGCGTTTAATCTCCAGTAATTCAACCAAAAATATCAGAATCGAATTTGGGGGGATGACTGGCGGGAAACCGGAAGCGCCATATCCCTGTAGTGCTTAAATATTGGTGATGTCATATACGAGGAGGCATTAACTTACGTAGTCTGGTGTCAAAGTGAGGGTAGCCTTTTGGCCCAGGCAAAGCTGCGGTACGCCTAGGTAAAAGAGCAGTCGTGTGATAAGGCAGAGGTTAGGGTTGTCGCAGCAAACAAAAATTGAGCGATCAGCCATCCACCGCTTTCAGAAAAGAGGACAAGACTCACCCTCATCCCAGCCTTTGATAACCTTACCACGGCCAATCACTGTCTGAAACGGCTCGCCACTGCGAGAACATCATCGATGAGAGTAAGCTTGCATACACCAGCCTTTGACTATGGTGCCAAACGACGCACCGATCCCGACTAGAGTCGAACTGGGTACCGTTCTCCAAAGTTCCAACGTAGTGTATTTTTACTGTATCTGACATACGACAGCAGTTGTGAGCCTTGTCACGTCAAAGAAACGATAATGCACACCACCAGGCTGAGGATAGTTCTTTTTATCTCCAGGAGAGATAGTCTCGATAGTCACACCCTATATATATATATATATGATTGTTTCGGAATCTGATCAGCTAATTGGTACGGGAAAGACAACCGGTGTTGCGGGGAAAAGGCTAGGCAAGTCTGACTCACCATGATTAGTACTCAAGAAAAGAGGGAAAGGGGTAATTGAGATGATAGGAAAGGTACGGATGGGGTTAACCTTTGGAGGGGGAAGACGGACAAGGCAGAGAGGACGTCCCTCGATAAAGAGGTGATGGGTAGCGGCCAGCCAGATTCTTATATCACCCTATCCGGGTGCGGATCTTGATCCGATCTTCGAGGGTGGTCATTCGAACCCGATATGGCAGCAGCAAGGTTGGAATTTCGTTCCCCCTCCATTTCTCGCTTCTCAAAAAAAAAAATCCCAGGACGGCGGTAAGGCCCTTGCGTCTTAGCCGGCGTCCGGGCTCTGCCAGTTATCGACAATCGATAACGCATCGCAGACCAGGCTGTCACTCAGCGCAGCGCAAATCCCATTTCCACACGCGAATGCTTCGACCGGAAGCTCCTGTTGATTATCGCTCCCCGCCGCAGGCCTCGATGATGGGGACAGGTGTTCAATAAAGTTGTGGCGTGTTCGTGCGTTCCCGACCGCGGCTTAAGTAGTCACGCATGCTTAAAGTGCACCATTAACCTCTGTCCGAGAGACTGCGCGCTACCCGAGCGTTACGGAAACTACGACACAGGTGCTTCCCAGTCGCTGCGTGATCAGCACACGTCGCAAGTGGCGCATGCGTCCGATGTAAACGGTGCGATCATCCTCTCGTCAGCATCTAGACTCAGATAAGCATTCACACAAAGCAGCTTCGATAGTGAGAGAGGATCACTGAGCTTCCAGGCCCACACGTCACAAGGACAAAGCTCCCCCTTCCCTTTCGCTTCGTAGAATCGTGAGGAGGGAACAAATCTGGTTTCGCAAAGGCGAGCCAAACCATGGGAAGTTACATAAAACCGTGGAAGCGAGGAGCTTCACGCTGAAGGATTTATCTCATTGTTACACTCCTGCACGGCGCCAAATATTTTTGCCTCGAAAGCAGCCTACTAAATCTCTTACCTAATCGAATCGTGTCTCAATTCTCAACCCAGATCTGCACAGGGCCATAGGTACCTTGCATCAAAGATTCACGGCTCAGGTAAGATGCGCACGTCTCAAGATTCACTTTCCCCCGATCTGTGCACCCATCGCGAAGCCTGCAAGGCGCACGGCGTTGTGCGTAGACGAGCTTGCGGGCCTGTGTTCGAAAGAAGTTCACTCCAGACAGGCCTCTAAGCCGTATCTTACTCGGCGATTCGGGCGTTAGTGCATCCGAAATACATACATGTGTGAATGGATGGTCAAAGTTTAAGTATGATTATTTCCGTTTTCACGTGGCTGTTGTCATGCGAATGTTTTCTGTGAACAACAACATCACGTCGAAATTGAAGAAAACGCATGATCGGACATTGTGTGTGTGCTAGGAACGCTACCAAAAGCGAAACAGAAAGCTCTAGAGTCGGTCCCAAGGCGGACTGTGGGGAAAGGAAAGCCCTTTTTTTTTTTTTTACCCTTGATGAATATATTGTCAAGCAACCATAAGCGAGACTAAGATCCAGGGCACTACATCTCGCTTACTTATGATCTCTAAAAACGGCCAAGGCCTCGAACGGCCGAATGATTATCGGGTCTTTGAACGCCGTTGCTCGCAGCGGGCCCTTCGACTAATGTTGATACATGATCTGTGGTGGGTGAAGCGCCGTCCACACTGCCAACGTTCCAATCAATACTTAATATCTCCATTCGTTTAGCCCCACGATCTCTGTGGTTGGATGGCACCTACGCGAGGACGTTCGAAAAAGGGTGCGCGAAGGTGGTAAGAAGGGGTCCCTGCTGAACGCCGATAAGCAGCAGCGAGGTAGACTAAGCGTAGTTAGACTCGGGTGGCGGTTATGCGTCAACGGACATTTCCGCTTCCTCCGCTGGTGGAGGCAGCAAGTCGGGAACTTCGTCCTCCTCTGTTGGTCCATTTATTTTAGGTTTAGGTGGTAGCAAGGTAACGTGTTTGCCCGGGCGAGACATCACGGCTTTCTCTGGGTTCGTGCTCGATATACGAACAAAGCGAAGAAGTTGAATGTAAGGGAATTCGGTCTGATCCCACGCCCGAAAGAGCTTCACGTTGGCAGCATGGGTGAGATCTATGACCTCTATGAAGCGTATTATTAGAGAAGCCTTCGCAGTGGTCCATAGACGGTGAGGCTTACCCATCCCTGTTCTGTACTCCTCTGCCTCGAGCAACTTGGTCTCCTCGAGTTTAGCTTCCTTCGCACTCTTTGGCCTCCCTTTGCGTCGTGATGCACGCTCTTCTTCGAGAGCGGCATCATGTCGGGCAAGCCAGATGTCGCGGATTAGCTCATGCAACTCGGGTAGAGTCAGCGCTTCACGGTTGGGAGGCATTGCATGGAAGAAAAATGAGTAAATGTCCGCTATGTACGAGCAAAAAGTCTCAGTTTGTCTTCTCCCCCCCAGAAAGAAAGGAGAGCGAATCATACCTTGCGTCGCGTTTCGCTTCCCTCTTTTTGCAACAACTTCGGCCATCTTTTCCTTTCTCAGATTCGCTCGAGAGATCTGACCGGCTTTTCGTGATTGGGGATGGAAGATCTTTTCTTTCTTATTGCCATCCTTTGCAGCTGCCTTGACTTGAGACTTGGTTTTGGATGGAGCCATGAGTGAACTAGTATAATAAGAGCAAACTTGCAGAAAAGTTCTGCTAGTGGGAAAGTGTTTTCCAGTGAGAACGAGAGCTTTGAGGGACTTAGAGAAGGCCGGAGTAGTTTGCCAAAAAAAAAAAAAAGCCCGAAGGCACGTGACCCACCCAGCCCTGTATGCCTCCTTGACAAGATTCAGCCACCAGCCGGAACCACTTGCCCATGTTTTGCAATGAAATCTCCTTCTTTTCACTGAATCGTCACTTGTTCACGACAAATTAGAAGAAACTAAAGGGAGAAAAAAAAATCCTTCAGGCTCCTGAGATTTTAAGTAACAATACTAATGCTACTGAGTATACCGTAGTCGATTACCCGACCTACCTCTATGTCATTGCAAGATTCGGTTGTCATTCGGGCGGGCAACCAAGTCGACACATGAACATTCAGAATCAACAATGGATGGCTGCCATCAAGGTTGTAATAATGGGGTCAATCTTTCTGCGTTTTACGTTCATAGTATACTCTCGATACCTCCTCTAACCTCTAACCTCTTTACTATTATTCTCTATTCACTACTTTCCAACACTTTCTCGGATTTCAACACTACGCAGCGCTACACATACTGTTAAAATACTCGGCTCTCTCTGGTTATACCTTCCTCTTTATAAGCTTCGTCTTGAACATGAACAATAATGATGGACCCCGCCTTCCCCGCCGCGCTCGAAAGGACGACCCGAAGATGATTGGACTCTGGAAGCTTGGCAGAATCATTGGACAAGGCGCCTGTGGTGCGTTATATTGCTTCTTAATGGGTGAATGTTGCTGATATCAACTTTGTAGGTAGGGTCAGAATAGCTCGGCACTCCAAGTCTGGTCGTTATGCAGCTGTCAAGATTATACCCCGCACTTCTATCTCGACTAACGCCGAGGAGGAAGAGGAAGCTGCTAAGGCCCTACTAGCTGCTGAGCGCGAGATTGTAGTCATGAAACTAATCGCACACCCGCACGTCCTTGAACTATACGACGTCTGGACGACGTCATCCTATCTATATCTTATCCTTGAATACGCACCTGGCGGGGAACTCTTCAACCACCTTTGCTCTCACAAACTCACGCTCTCCTCCGCACGGCGTTATTTTGCTCAAATAGTCTCCGCAGTTGACTACTGCCACAAGTTCAACATCGTTCATAGAGACCTCAAACCCGAAAACATTCTCCTCGACGAGCAGGACAATATCAAGGTAGCAGATTTTGGGATGGCGACCTGGCATCATGCAACTGAGGATGCACTTCTTGACACTGCCTGCGGATCACCTCATTATGCTGCACCTGAAGTTGTCAGTTGTGAAGCCTACGTGGGCGTAAGTGCGGATATTTGGTCCCTTGGCGTCGTTCTCTTTACGTTACTCGCCAACCGCCTTCCCTTTGATCATGAAGACCTTGGGTCTCTCTTGGGTCTTATAAAACGAGGAACATATACAATGCCGGCAAATATTGACGCAGATGCTAAGGACTTGATCGATCTAATGCTTCAAGTTGACGTACATAGGCGGATCACAATGCCGGACATTCTAACCCATGCGTTCCTCAGCACTCATTCGTTACCTCCTACTCCGTCCTTGCCGACATTTGACTCCATCAACAAGCCATTATTGAGTGTGGCTCATATCGACCCTCACATTCTTACGAATCTCCGGACCCTCTGGCATGACGCCTCCGACGACGCGTTAGTTCAAGGCCTTCTCACTGCCGAGCCGACTTGGGAAAAAGGTGTCTACCACCTCCTGGTCAGATACCGGGAGCAATGCATTGGAAAATGGGAGATGCGGGCGGAGGAGCGTGCGAAGGGACACTTGCGGCGTAGCGAAAAGCGTGTTGAAGGGCGAAGGCAGATTGAGCTGATTGCTGATCAAGTCGAGATAGCGGTCGATCAGGCTAACGAGAATGGTGCCCTCGAACCCAAAGCAAAGCTCAACGGCCACCACCACCAGGAGCCCCCGATTACCACGGTCACGCCACTGATTATTGCATGTCCACCATCTGACGAATCTTTCATTCATGTTTCCGCATTCGACAACGGAAGACCCAGCAATATCCCAGGTTTTACGTCGTCGCCGCACGCCCCGGCTAATACGCCTATCATTCCTTATATCGATCGGCCAGAGGCCGCTTCACCCACAGTCGGTGACGAACTTAAAACCAACGAAAATGACTTCTTTTCGCAGGTGTTTGAGCACCTCGAGTCGATGTCGCGTCAGGGTAAAGAGGCAACGCTAATACCAGACGTCTGCTCCCCTCTGGTGCACAATTTTGGCATCAGACGCGTTTCGCGCGAACATTCTTCATTAAGCGCGTCTCCTCCGATGCCATTATTTGACCCGCGCGTACCTGTCGGGTGGGATATGGAAGAGGTTGGACCAAGGTCATTGACCGCTGCGGTGGACAAGGCACTCTTCTCGCCTGTGCTCGGCACTCTATCACCAGTACTAGCCCCAGTGGACGTCGCCACAGCCATAACCCGCAAAAAACGCCCTGTGCCACTCAAACTTGCGTCCAGCGCGGATGATAAGGAGAACCAGCCCGTCACACAACCAAACACCCATTTGGCACCCTCAATGCCAACTACACGCCCTATCTTAGGCGACCGGCACATTCAATTCGCACCTTGTCAGCCGCCAGAACGTAAGCAGCCCGACGTACCCACGGATATCGGTCTGCCATCTCCCGCGCTGACAGAGCACTCGTCCGCCCCGGCCACTCCGCTCTCGCTCACACCTACGGAAGTGGACAGCTCCGAGCGGCAAAGTTGGATGACTAATCCATTCAAGTTGAAACCAGCAACGTACGAGTTGCCCTCAACGTCTGACGCAGCTCGAACATCGAACGAGTGCAGAACGCTGCTCACGCGCATGGGAGTAGATGTTGCACCAAATACGGGCGGCACAATTGCGCTTAGGTGTTATCTGCCTGAGAGGAAGGACCCGGCAGGCGTGATGGGTGTGGTGAGGGAGGTCAAGTTCAGGATTGAGATCCGCGCCCCGGGTGGGACACAAGCTGCAGCAGGCTTTGCGAGTGTCGTGCGACTCGTACAAGAAAAAGGCGCGCTGGCGAGCTTCAAGATTGTGTTTAATCGTCTGAGAAGGGAGTGGGAACTTGATACTCTTGGGAGATAATGACTAGAATATGGGCAAGCACGGACACATATACAAATATGACATGTGTTTTTATTTCATAACTTCTATCGTCACAATTTCTAAGTTTACTTTTTTACAAGGCCTCCCCCTCAGTTCCCAAGAAAAATAATGATAATTATTTGAGTACATAGATAGCTATGGATGGTGTGCAGTAACGAACACATAGCTTAGAATCAGGAATGCATGAACTGCGCGCATCGTACACTCTACAAGCAACTATGATATACAGAAACACAAAAAGTCCCAAGAAAAGCAGGCGACAGCAACGTTTGCCCTGATCTGGAAAACTACTGCCCACCCACTGTGGCCCCTTCGCCGCCATTTTTCCTACGGTGCATTGCCGTGTGGCGGGCCAACTGGTCCGGACGCGCAAAGGCTTTATTGCACTCCACGCATACATACGGCTTTGAGCCTGTATGTGTGCGTAACTAGAATTCAGGAAAAAAGATCAGCGCGTAAGCAAAGATGTTTTGTAGGTTGGCACAAATAGACATACATGCTTTGACAAGTTGGACGACTCTGCAAACGCCTTGTCACAGTATGAACACCGAAACGGCTTATGACCGTTGTGAGTGCGCTTATGAATCGTAAGTGCGCCGGCGACGGTGAACGCCTTGCCGCACCCGGGAAAGTCACACACATACGGTTCTAGAATAGAGTCAGTCAGCAACGCTGTACTTTTTTCCAGATATTGCGGGAAAGGTACTTACTGTGCTGCGTGTGTCTCCTCATATGCTGTTGTAGGGTGGCCACCTCCGAGAAACCAACCCCACACACCTCACATACAAATGGACGATAGCCGGTGTGCGACTGTAAGTGCCGTCTCACCTTCTGCCGGCTCCCAAATCCGCGCTCGCCGTTCCTGCCACAGCTAGTCCAGTGGCACTCGTACCATGCCCTGCCGGAGCCGACATGTGCCGTATCGAGGTGGGAGGTCAGCTCTGGAAGAGATGGGAAAGTCGCGCCGCAGTTGACCCAATTACAGGTAAACGAGGCGTCGGAGGAAGGGGCGACGAGAGGAGAGGATGTGGAAGGAGAAGGAGGTGGAAGAGAGGCAGGCGTGCAGGGTGTTGAGTGACCACCTTGTTGATTTTGACCCAAAGCGTGGGTCTGTGAGCTTTGGGCGCGAGGTGACGACTCCCAGTTTGGGGTGGCCGCCAACAGATCCTTGACGGTCGGTCGCGACCAGGTGTTCATGAGGTCTACGGGAACGCCAAGGTGATCATGAAGAAGGTGGGTCACAAGCTGCTGTTGTGTCGCCCCTGGATGGCCTGAGCCAAGTTGCGACGTGGAAGAGGGCGGGACAGATGCGAGCGTCGGCGGAGACGATCCCGACCCTGAGGACGAAGGAGGGGCGCCTGAGCTGTTTTGAGTCAACGGAACGTTGTTCACAAGTCGAGAGGCGTCGCGCCCACAATTGTCCCACTGGCAAGTCAAGTCCGCCGGTGCGTCGGGACGTGTCAGCTGCCGCTGTTGTGGCGAGAGCAGTCCAGGCGTCAACGGTGGTGAGAACATTCCGAGCGGGCCGTTCGTCGCGTTCATCATCGACGTTTCCGTTGCAATGCGCAGGTGGTCGACGTTGACATGACCGACGAGTGCAGAGGCCGATTCAAAGGTGCGCACACAGTTTGCCCACTGGCACTTGTATACAGCCACTGTTGGCGGTTGTGGGTGTTGACTCGAGTCCGCCAGTGCCTGACTTGTGGGCTGGAACAGAGTAGCTTGTGTCGTGAAGCCAAAGTTATCCCCGCCTGTGGCTGACGGAGTAAAAGAGGGCGGATCTGAGGAGGAGGGAGGAAGAACGGAGGAAGGGTTGTGCATGACGATCGTCGAGTTACTCATCCTTTGCTGCTCCACGCTGAAGTGGGGCCGCGCGAGAGTCGGCGATGTCGATGATGATGATGAAGGCTGGAGGTCCTCCCCTGGCAGGGATGTGTGGTGAGTGTCGCCGTGGTGGTGAAGGTGACCGTTTTCGAGATGTTGGGGATTGCCGAAGACGCCTGCGTGGAGGTGGATGCCGTCCGCGCCGGTGTGCTCGTGGTGGACGTGGGGGTGCTTGTCGACAGGGTGCGACGGACCGAATCCGCATTCACATAAAAAGGCCTCCAGATCCGGGTCCCATGGGCCTGGTTTGAGGCTGGCGAGCCAATCGTGGGTCTCGCCACCACAACAGGCAAGCTACAGTTGAAATAGGCACGTCGTCGACGATGGAGGCGAAGAGGAAGAAGCGAAAACGAAAAGAAGCGGGCGGAAAGAGTGGGGAAAATAATTCACCACCACCACGTAAGTGAGTTAGATGCACATTGACGATATCAGTATGGGCGACGGCACGCACAATCTCGTTCATCAGCGCGGTACAGTCGGCGCCGTCGGGGCAGGGTTCGGAGGAGACGGCCTGGCAGTCTGCGTCGTGGGTGGGATCCGTGCAAGCGACGACGACGCAATTTTCGTTGCAGACGTTTGTAATATGGGCCTCACAATCGGGTTGCTGACACAAATCGTCTGTTGAAGTATGATGGCATTCGGTGCAGGGCTCAGAGGGGAAGGCGAGGGTGGCTGAGGTCGGAGGTTCTGACTGCGAAGGTTGTTGTTGGTGGTGGAGGAGTGCCATGGCGAGAGAGGAAGGCCATGCGTTGAAGGGCTCGACTGTAGTGCGCATGTCAGAAGTTTGGCGCAGCAGCTTAGCCGAGGATGGGTGAAGACTCGTGAGCTTATGGGCCATGGTCGCTGTGAGGGGTGGAGGAGGACAGCGTCAGTCGGACCCCCGTGACTGGCACGGTACACCTGAAGGCCTGAATCACCCCGCAGCCAATCAGAGCTTACAAATCCATTCCATGTCACGAGTGTTCGGTTTTGCCATAGTATATGCATGCAAAAATAAACAAGGGTGTGCCATTCGCACATTCAAAAGGTTGCAAAGCACATGTGCAGATAGGAGCTAGGGTGCAATAAACTGCTGGTATCAGAACGTAACATAGTCCGACGCATGTGGCTCAAAGTCAAATAAACCTACTTCACATACAAAAGTCAGGGCAAGTGAGCACCAGACTCGTCAAAAATGAAATAACCTGAGGAGGGCGGCGACCATGTAATACGCCCAACCTATTTACATAAGAAGATAGGCAGCAAATAGAGGAGGAAAGTCAATGGTAATTTAGACTCTGCACGCACCGAACGAATAGGGCATATGATTGTATGAGAGGGCCGTTTTTCATCTGGAAAGAGCCGACAAGGAGTTTAAAATTGAACCAATCTATTGTCGTCGTCGCGCGTTTGGAGCGTGCCAGCGCGTCGATCGGACACTTAGCGATGTCACAAGAGAGCAGGGCCTTCTTCCCTAGTGGGGATTGTCAGCCCAAACCAAGTTAATCAAATGGGTAGGCATGGGAGTAATACTACTGAAAATGCAAATCTGATGGCTAATAATAAGTTCGTGAATAAGGCGTCCAAGAATGCCGGTGCCAAGTTGCGGGTAAGTACATAATTGAATGTGGGTCGATCCCCAGATCAAGGTGTTATGGCGAGTTCAACTTTACTACTTGGCGGCTCGCGCCACTCAACTTCTTTTGTTCTTAAGTCCTTACGGCCGCCGCTGTGGTCGACTACTAGACAGCAGAAACCCTTGTTCATCAAATCTGCGCGTTTGGCTGTGATCGTGGCGACGGCTGAGATTTGAAGATATTTGCACATGTCAGATTTCAATGACTAATATCACAATCGGATCGCTGCTTTTGGAGGCTGCCCGACAGAATTCTAATGGCAGCTATCAACTCTTTTTTTTGTTCAATAATTGTTGGCGCTTGTTAAGGGTCGAAGAACGGTATCGGCCTTCTCGGTTACATATTGAGAATGTCAACAGGAACTGCAGCCCTTTCAGTTTCATAGAGCTGAGAGGTCCAATCATCAGGAAAAACTCATCCTGGCTGGGATTTCGGTACTTGCGGATTTCCGTGATGCGCATGCAAGGCCGATATTTCTCCTGAGACAAATCGGATGCTTCCGGTTATCATCTGCCGAAGTCACTACGTCCACGAGGGAGAGAAACCTTCGATGTTTTTTTTTTACGTATGATTTCTCTAGAAATATTATATACACACCGCGCCCTACTTGACTATGTTTGTCAGGAACTTCTCGATGGATGCCTGGCACGATCAAAGCGCTCGATCGGGATCTCGCCGCTCCACATTCAACGGCATTTACTCTGCTAAGTAGGTTCATGGATGATAATGAACATTAATGAGTGGTCAAGCCCTGTTGATAGCCATAGACCCCTCGCACACGAGGCTTGTGTGGCACGCACTAACGATCAAAGAGGAAGGCTTCTGACATTCATTCGTTCGAGGAATGTAAGGGTAAATGTGTGGATACAATATACAGGTGGTATCAAAAAAAAAAAA
>JAZHGK010007072.1:0-10377 GCA_037855215.1 Waitea zeae
AGCTTATCACGTAAACGAATCCCACCCTTCAACCACCGAACAAAACGTCCAATCATCGACCGAGGCCACAACTACCCTTCTCCAGCGGCCCGCGAGCGTACTTAATCGCTGGTTCGACCTTCGCCACCCGTGTCAAAGAATATATTTCTACTCTTCCAAGAACTGTCGGAAAATGATGCTTCCCGTGAGCATAGTCTCGGAACTGAGGGCTCCGATAGGGTGAGAGCCTCGGTGTTCGTGTACTCCGGTAGGATGGGGCCCGATGGGAGGCTGCATCAGAAGGCTGGGTGTGGGTAGGGTGGCTGTGTTGAGGGTGGTTATCTCACCCCGCGCACATCTCCGATCTGTTCTCGCACGTGATGCGATCCCCATCTGCAAAAAGGGCGATTTTGTGCATGCTTATCTCGGTTTCCAGACGATCCGTCCCAAAGGCAAAGCTGGGGAGCAGATGTCAACAGTTCTGAGCTGTTTGGGCATGCGGTTTTTTTTTTTGCTGAGACTCAGTTAGCCTCCAAACTTTTTCTGGGGTGCTGCTCGCGCGGTCGCCTCACAAGCCAGCACAGGTGCGACTGGGATCTCAGGCGAGCATCAAACTCAGCAAATGCGCTACATTTTTTTTTTTTAAAAAAAAGAAGCAGTTATCACTACAGATGCCTGCTGTATCCGGTGTGCTGTTATATAAAGCAAATCGTTGATTCCCGTACGTGCAAGGGCTCTTTGGAAGCATCGGAGTTACCCCGTGTCTGGACGACTTTTCATCAGCCCACCACATTTCTCTGACGCTGCAATCTGTGAACAGCGTAACAGAGAGGAAACGGACCCTTCGGCAGGGTTCTCGGGGAGCCTGCAGGCGGGGAGTGGGCTGTGTCGCCCGACCACCAACCGTATACGCTTATTGCATTCCTGCTTGCTGTTGCGACGCGCTCAGAGCCATGGGCACTTTACGCGCACGAGGTATCAATTGATCGGCGACGTTCGTTATTATTTGCCCTGCACCTCGCTCGTGTGCCTTCCTCGAAACATTCGTGCGCTGTAATCGCTAGCTGCGCCAGCCACTTGCCTACTTCCCTTTTCCCCCCTCGCGCGAGCGGCGAGTCCAAAATGACGTCGTCTCGACCCAGTGAGTGCGCATACACAGGACTGCCAGCTTTCCGTCGATCTGACTTTCACGCATAGCAGTACACCCTTCCCTCCGCACTCACACCGTCGATGGACACGTCGAGAACCGCTTCGGCTCAACGGGCAACGAGGTACGTTTGGCCGAACGTCGCCTTCACACCGGTACTCATATCAGAGTCACAAGCGCTCCCTTCTTCCTCCACCGCTCCCGGGTCATGACGACTACTTCCTCTTCGTCCTAAACGGACTCGTCGTCACATCCAACGTAGACCGCCTCCCTCGCAAGCGCGGCTTCCGCCAATACCGCTCCTTCGAGGATCGGATTTGGGAGACGGGCTGGTACGGCAGGAACTTCCCGTACCTGGCGTACGTGCCGCGGAACGACTGTCTGCCCAGCCCGCTCTTCGAGTGCCTCAACGTCGATCCCTCCGACCCAGGCACATTCACCGTCATCAGCGGCGAGCGGCTGAGCGTTCGCTCGGACGTGGTCGCCCAATGGCGCGCCCTCGAAACGGCACTGTGGCAAGCGCTCCAAGCTCTCATGGCCTTCGCCGGACCTCTCTGGGATGGCGAATACAGGCACTCCCCCGCGCCGAGGGAGATGGGGTACGACAAGGTCCACGCCGACCGCAAGTCGGCAGAAGCGGCCGCCGCGCGGTCCCGGATGGCGTTCTACGTCCGCGTCGCGCACTGTCTCTCGCTCGTCGCCGCCGCCTCTTCGAGCTGTCCCGGACGCGCGTGGCTGGACGCCCTGCAGCAGTCGCCTCTCCCCCGGACTTGGGTGGACGGCTTCCGGGACTTTGCCGCGCGCTGCTTCGGCTCTCCCAGCTCGTTCGTCGGCTCTTTCATCCTCCCAGACTGCACGCACGAGACACCGGCGATCACGCACATGTTCGAGTCCCAAGTGCCGATCTGGTTGGTGTGGGCGCGCGAGGACTCGACGGGTGCGCTCGTCGACCACTCCGCCGACGATGCTACGCTCCCTCTCCGACGGTTCGCGACCTACAACCGGCTAATGGTAAACCAGGCCGCGATTTCCGCAGCTCGTGCGAGCCAAACTCCCGTACGGATCTGCGGAGACGGATCGTTCGAAGTGCTCGACGGTCGTGGGCCGCAGCGTCCGACGGTCCTCCGAGCTCCGGAGAACTTGGCTCAGGAACTGAACGAGCCCGGGCCGGCTCGGCAGGACGTTTCGGAGTCGGCAATGGATAGCTCATCGACACCGTCGTTGGATCTGGCATCGCAACCAGCAGCAGTCATCACGGAAGGGGCCACACTCAAGAGAGCTTTCAGCCTCGTGGACGACAATGATGCACACCAAGATATCGAAGGCGGAATACCGGGGGAAACCATGGGTGAATCCTTCGCTCGTCGCATTCGACTCTCGGAGGAGAGCGAAGACGACCGTACGACGCACTTGCGTCAGAAACTTGCGCTCAAGGACGTTGCGGACGCTGAAAAGCGCCCCAACGCTGAAGCGGTGGAAGATCGCGATTCGCACGAGACCGACGTCAAGGACTATGACAGGCAGAAAACCACTACACCACTCGCTAGTGCCCAATCAGGAGCCATCGCCTTAACTCAATTTATCTTCCAACTGCCCGACGATAGGGTGGACACGTACATCTATAACAGGCTCGGCTTCGTAGCTAGTGGCCTATCTGCCTACGATCCGCAAGCTCACGTTGACCTTCCTGGGCTCCCTGGCGGGGACATCGACACTGTCTGGAGTCGCCTCAAGTCGGTACTTGGATTTCGTGAGGTCGGTGACAGCACCGATGCCTCTGTCCGGCCTGCCGTAATTGACTTCATCCGCGGGATGAAATGTACCGCTGAAGAGCGCCAACTATACCCCAATTTTCCTCAATCTTACATGTTCGACTTGCGTCCCGACTGCCCATCTGCGTTCGACGTGGGGCGTTCCAAATATTTTGCCCTCGAGCTTAAACGTGCGCGCAATAGCGCGAAAACCGTCTGGTACCTTCTCCAGCCGCGCGACAATTCCACTGCAGAGGGATGGACGTTGGCGACAACCAGTGCGTCGATTGCGGTTCAGATTTTGCGAGAAGATCTGGGTCCTACGCCTGCCAGCGTTGCTCACACGCTGGCGTCCCGAGGGATGCCGTTCTCCACGCTGCGGCGCATCCCTATTGCAAGCATCGTCCACAACGCTTCGCTTTGCTCACACGAGTCTGCTGCCATCCGCCCTCCCGGCCATATTGTCGGGCGTGAGGATTACATGGCTTACAAAGCTGCCCGCAAGCACCTCATACTGAATACCGACGTAGGACGGCTATGTATTTTGCAGGGTGGATTTTTGGCTCGACTCGCTCGTGAAGATGGACTGAGTGAAGACATCATCGCCGATTTCCGACCAGCAGACAGCTCAGACGTAGTCGAGCATCTGACACCGGCCGCCATCGCTGCGGCGCCACTAGCGTCAGGCACCGACGTCCTCGTCGACCGCACTCTCACGGAGGACGAGGTTCGCACTCTCATTGGCGCCATTAGTGTCAGCCATCCATCTCCTCCCAGCGCCAAGTCGGAAAAAACGGCAAACGACAGCAACTCGCGCCCGGGCCTCATCCAGCTTTCATTCTGGCCGCACATCTCATACTGGGACGCATCGGGCGCAAATTACAACGCGTGGACGCCCCGTAACGAAGAGTTCTACTGCTTCGTCCGGAACAACTACGAAGATGCAGTCGCCCGTGAGCCCTCTGAGCAGGAGCTTGAGAGGCACTTTGGGGCGCACTATGCCGACGGTGCGTGGCACCTGGGCGTGCGCACTCATCGAGCATGGAAGTCTGCGATGAGCGGAGATTCAGTCTGGAAACGGGCGCGCAACTATCACGAGGAGCAAGCAGCAGCGTATCTTTTTGACCGGCTGTAAGTTTTTTCTCTTGGCTACCCTAGTTATCCAAGTGCTCATTATGCTGCAAGTGGGTCACTTAAGCATGGGACAGAGGCTAGTAACCAGTAAGCATTCTAGTCCTGTATGATTTGACTGCCCTTGCTGATCAATTTCGCAGCTTCTCGGATCATTAGCATGCGATTTGTATTTCAGGCACGCTCAGACCATGACCGGTTTCGTTTTTTTTTTCAAAAAAATCCTAATTTTACTGAGTTTGCGACTATAGGAGTTCTCGGAATCTACAATATCAAGCTCGACTGGCAGGCTAATATGCGCTATGTACTTGCCAGTAAGCCTTCTGGAGGACCCGTGCTTGAAGCACAAGCCCCGGAGAGCTACTCCTCGTATAATTCACCTGTCTCTACGATACGTTGAATATTGGCACGGTGCTCTACCGTCTATGACCACAATATTCTAATGTTAGAATGTGCTAAAGAAAACAATATAAGAAGAACACCTTTTGAGACAACCCGATTATGGCACCTAAAACGTTGTTTTGATCAATGTTGGGTGATTTGAGTATGCTAAGTGCCTCCTGCCAGGCCGTCCGGATAGCCTCGATCTTGTTGGTCGGCCTACTGACATCGTTTTCTGGGTGAATTAAGCAACGCACGCTGAGTTTGGTAGGTGCATTGGGCTCGAAATAGCCGAATTCCTCCTTTCCGCGTAAACACGAAGATCTTACGTCAATGACAGCAGTGGAGTATGGAAAAGTGTGGGAATAATAATCGAGAAAAGCGATTAGCAAGGCCCCTAGTGATCCATGTTCCAGAGGCGATTGTATATGTACGTAATCAAATTTGGCCGGGTTCAACTGAGAAAATGATAAACTGTGAAAGGGAAAACAGCCGATTTGAGATACAAACTTGGAGAAATGATATCACCATGCAAGTCAGTGAGTAACTGGCTAAACCTGATGTGGCAGGTGAATTCAGTTCCTTTTGACTGAGCAGCGCCTTTAATACCATGACGAGAGGCCTCAGCGCTGGCATACTCTCGACATATTGCTTGATGACACTAGTCAATTGTATACCGTCATTGTTGTTCATACTCAAATCAACCTTGTATGAACCAAGCTTTGGGATAGTATGAAGCTGCATCCAAGAAGTATGCGCGTAAGCAAAGACAGGTATGTCTGGCTCGACAATGCCAGCGTTGAGAAGCTGGGATTTGAGCTGGAATAATTCGCGGCACTTCTCTTCTGGAGAATCAACCCAGTGCGTATGGGCCACAAGGTCGATATCACTTTGAAAGAAGGATGAGCTAAGGTTTTTCGTAGCAAGTAAGTAGTTGATGAATATAATCACAAGACGACTAACCTGTCAGGAAATGCCAAATCTTGCGCTACGCTACCAAACACAGTGACAGTGGCATCGCAAAATACAGCTTTGACACACTTGCCAACACGCGCAACAACTTCTCGGCGTGTGGCTTGCTCCTCCGCAGTGGGTTGAACGTACTCCGCAAACGCAACTATTTCATTATGCAACCTGGAGTGTTGACATGATCGGAATAAGCAAGATAGGCATCTGTTAGTGAAAAAAAACAATTGTTAAGCACTTGGATTCGCCTTTGCTCCCTGTTATTGTACTCCGTCATCGGAACCAAACCCAACCATGGTACCAATGTGACCTCTTCCACATCCAACGCGGCTTTCGCTCGTCCTTTATCCCGCTTTAACTTTTCTTCAACATATGTAGTAAAATTTTGCTGGGCCTCAGACAGAGCGCTCAAGCTGCTCTGCTCTGCACTCGAACCGCCGATAATTGTGGAATTGCCAGGAGCGTGAGCATCTGCCATCACAACCGTTAAGTTTGCTGTGGGTGGAGGTGTCTCAGACATCTGCTTGCAAGACTAACAATCCAGGTTGTATAAGATGGCTGATGACCAGTGATATACGCGTAGCAGAGGTAAGAGCTCGCCAAGAAGTGTGTAGCTATAGTTCGAGAGCCGGATCTGGCCTAAGCCAGGCACGTTCCTGGTGCTTAAAGCTTAAACCGAGACGGGATGGCAAATGAGAAGTCGCGCCGAAGTCACCTGTCTACGGATGGCGTGCACACACTTAATGATATAACGCCACTTGCATGAAGCATTATGGGCCCTTACCCCATATAATACATTACAACGGCTGAAGTTGATCAATCACCTCGCCTATAGCTACGAATATCTTTGACCGACACCTACAGCTACTATGACTAATCTATCACGCTCTCCGGCGGGTTATGTTAGGCGTAAGAGGATACCATACATGCATTGATGTTGATATTGACGAATACCCCTAGTGCAAACTTAAGTCAAGTAGAGAAATTATGCAATGCGCACAGCTCCGACCCGTTTTTACGTGTGACATCACTGTACTCATCTGCAAAAGGCATTTTTCTACAAGCTTATATCGGACACAGGCTTTGTCATCAACCTCCGGATGACCACTGCTTGTGCAATTGCTGGTACCGCCGTTGCTCTGCCGAGATTTACTATGCTGCTCACCTTGAAACTACCTAATCATATCAAATACGTATAAGCAATATACAATTAAGTAGTACCACTAGTCCGCCTTTGTCAACCAATTTCTACATCCTGAGGGCCCCTGTAGCGTAAGAAAGATCTTATAAGAAGTTGAATTGGTTTGGAAGGGCTTGCCCAGATAGCTATACTCAGCACCTTACAACATGTTAATTATTATTCCGTATTCAGTTTAAATTTCTACATACAAAGCAGGAGCCAGGTCCACAGGACATTTAGAGACCACAGTTCGACGGATTGACCTGTAACAAGGTGGCATTGATGGTGCCGAGGTCAGCCGTCTGGTTCAATGTGAGCATTTCCATAGCCTGCCGCGCGATGTTGAAGCTGTTCGAGGCATGGTCGATGGCGAGAACGTCTATGGACCGGTTCTTGTAGGTGAGTCTCCAACAGGTGCCGCAGTTAGGCGAGTTCCAGCCCGCTACGGCGAAGGCGCCGCCGATACGTGGGAAGCTGGGAAGGGAGCCGAAGGTTGTGAAGCCCTTGAATCGCCCATCGACGCCGGAGGATGCATTTAGCTGACAGGAGGAGAGGAGGCGACATCTGAGGGTTGGCAACTCACCCGGCTCTTGAGTCCGTTTTTACCATCGGAGCAGGCCACTGCGTCGAGCGAGCCCGACCGGCTGTCGTAGACGAGGTCATATGTTACTTTGATCCCAAACACGGGTACAGAAAAGAGGAGAAATGCAAAGATAGATGGGAGACGCATGCTTGAGTGCAGGGCGTTTGCTAGTTACGAGAGGGAGAACTTGGTAGCGAGTACCGCTGGTGAAGAGCGGTGATGCAAGGATATTTTTATAATGCTTCAAGCATCTGACTTCAAATATTCTGTGTCAAAAACATTGGTTGACTGTTAGAAATATGACGAACTCAAGACAGAAGGTGAAACACACAGATCCTTGCCAAGGAATTTGCGGTGGCCTATGCCCATGCTAGCCTATTGCAAAACGGTGAATCAAAGCCGGAAGTTCAAGGATAGTTATGATGTCTCTGTGAAGTGTCACCAGCTGACTAGTCCATATTGTTATATGAAAAGCTCGGCGAGATGAGTGGATGCGCCTAGTAGTTTGTCGGAGTGGGATGCCCGTCCGCCACAGAGAACGCACTGCAAGCGCGATCTCGGTGGTGCTGTAGTATGACGAACTTCAATGGCAAAGAACCCCGGAGACAGCGGCGATATTTCCAAAAACGATTGCCAATGTGGTTTTGGCTAGAGATCACAAGACAGAAGACGACTAGTCCAATCGGGACTCATTGGAGTACTTCTACAGTAGAGAAAGGCAAATACCTACAAAAAATCAAAAGAGCTATATCTTGGTGTAAACTTATTATTTTAACTTGAAAATACTATGGTTACAACCGTAATGTCTTAAAGCTAAATACTAGTGTTACGCTTATGTAATCAGAGACACTAAATATTTGTCCCAAAATTTTGAGAAATTTTTTTCAAAAAATCCATTCGTCAGGATACAAAAAAAGGCAAATTTGCTATACATGTTTAGTGAGTATCAACTGCTGACTCAAGAGCAATCATAGCATGTTCTGATACACTTCTATGGCCTTTTTGTTGACGTACAGCCCATGCAGCTGCATCACCTGTAAGCCCTTCACAATAAGCACTCATGAACCTCCAAGACCTATTTATAAAACGCCTGATGACCTCTAAAGGACATGCATTCAGGCATTCTTCAGCAACTTCCTTGGCCCTCTTCCAACCAATATGTGGGGTGTTTCTGAATCTGTACTTGACCCAGCCCCAATACTATTAAACAAGAATATTAATATTAAAGAAACATGGGACTGCAGTCAAACTCACCATCTCAATAGGGTTGAGTTCACAGTGGAACTTGGGAAGAAAGATGCATAAATGTCCTGCATCTGTAATGACTTGTTCAAGTAGAGATGTCTGGTTGCAGAAATCTTCTTGTTGTGAAAGAAGTCTTGCCATGCAGCATTTTTTGCTATCAGTTGCACAGACTGGAGAACACTTGGCTCTCAAACCAGTAAGATCAAATCCTTGTTCTTCAAGAACAGTCTTGAGGCCTTTGGGGGATCCATCTTCTAGAGTCATCTTCTGAACTTGACCATGTACTGAGGTATTTGGGCAATTGGATGGAAAGATAGTATCATGTTGTTTACGTTGTTTCCCTCCATCTGACTTGTTCATATCAAAGGCCTTTAGTGCATCTTCAGGAAGGGTGGCATGTGCAGATGAGTTGTCAAAGAAGAAGAGTGCTTGAACATTTGGAAATGCTTCTTCAAAAATAGAAATAGCTTCATGGATCTAATAACTTTCATTAGCAATGTCAATCTCACTTGTTGCAAAAAAAAAAAAACCTGATCAAGAAACTGTTTGTGGTCCCACCATGGATCACCACCTGCTCCAGGATAGATTATTTTGTGGGCATCTCTCTTGATAGACCCATCTTCAGCCAACACAACAAGACAACCAGTCTCTTCATTAATGAAGTCAGAGACATGGATAATGTGTCCTTGGTACTTTGAACGGATTGGATTGCTTCCATCAGCTTGAACCCTACATAACATGTCATATCAGAAATGTCACATAAGCAGCAAATGACCTACCAAATAGTCTTTGATGCATCATTTGCATGAAAGCTAGATTCATCATGAAATAATGCAAGCACACGCCTTTCTCCTACAATAAGTTAGAAAGCAGATAACTTCTGATTAAGCCCAATACTTACCTGATTGGAGCATTGGATAAGCAGGTTTAAGCTCAGGTCCTTGGTACTTGATCATCTTCCTTTCTAACTCCAAAAGTGTAGGTAGAAAGACATCATCACGGTAAGTGACAACATCACTGCATTCATGTCCATCCTTGTAAACACCCTTTTTGACATTTGATAACTCCCAACCAAGCTTTGAAAGCCAGTTGCGGCAAGTGACAATACTGAGAGGGCCATGACGCATAATACCCAAGTCAGGGAAAATAACATCTTGCAGAGCTTGTTGAAGACGGGTAGGTGTTACAGAGCCAACAGTTTGTGCAGTAAGCCAACTGAGGACACGTTGCTTGACTTGCTCATCATCTAGCAAAGAGCCATTTTTTGCACTGCGCCCTGTTCCTCGCTGGTCTTCAGGAAGTGTTTCAAATGTCTGGTAATGACGTGCAAGTGCACTGATCTACACAGCAGACTGTATAAATGAACTTCACTAAGTACAATAGTGACCACTCACCTTTCTTGCCAAGTATGATCCAGCTCTATTATGCCAATGATCAGCTAGCTGTCTAGCAGCCTAAAAATCAAGGGATATGTCAAAGCTTGAATCATATGACAAGTACAAATATACTCACTTTACCACGTGAAACTCCTTTCATTCTCAAATTGGCAAAATGAGAAAGAATAAGATATTGATTCTTCTGGGCAGGAGGTAGTGAATTTGATCCCTGTTTAATGATGTCTTCAATCTGGGTTTTGAGAATGCCCCAGGGCTTGACAGTGCTTGGAGGATTGCCAGTGAACTCTTCAAACTCATCTTCCCAGTCATCAACTTGAGCATTTGGTGCACTTGAAATAGGAATGTGATCATCCATAATTACAGGTGGGAGAGGCTCATTATGAGTATCCAATTCTGCATCTGCTTCAAATTATCATGAGAAATGATGATATTGTTAACAATTGATAAAGAGATTGTGTCACCAGTTTCTTGTAATGTTTCAAGCAGCACAATTTCCTGCTCAGAGTCTTCACTAGGGACAGAGAGCACAGAGGATGAATGTGCATGGGATTTTGATGTCTTATTGAGAGCTGGTGTTGATGATACTGTTACGGTTTTTGCGCATCATTTCCTTTTTT
>JAZHGK010007075.1:0-16142 GCA_037855215.1 Waitea zeae
AAAAAAAAAAAAAAAAAAAAAACAGTCTCCGTCATCCCCACCCGCGAGACGGTTAAGGTACACATACAGTCGCTGCCTAATCTTCTCACCATCATCACCATCATCCTCTCACACCCACCCCTCTCGTGTCGTTCAGCGTCTGAGGAAGAAAAAAAAAAAAAAAAAAAAAAACAAGCGTCACAAAATTATTCTCACAAAATGCCACACAAAGCGTTTCCCAGTCCACCTGTGTCGAGTGTGTACCCCTCATCCGCCCCATTCAGCCTCAGAAGCACAGCCATAGAGACGCCTTCCAGATCGCATGCCGTCCGATAACCACCCTCCCGTCTGCCCGGACAAGGGCTATCGGGAAGCACCCCTCTACTTACTCCTCCCTATTCACTCCTCCCAATTCATCCGTCGGGCCCAGGCCACTGCAAAAGATGATTGATGACCTTCTCTGGGCGTCCCCTCTGGTCATTTCATACCAGAGTTTCCACCCTTGGGAAACAAAACACGTCGTCCGCGAGGCTGGAAAGAGAACGAGACAACTTCACCCGTGCCTCCGGCGCGTGCCGTCTGACCTGCCCCCAATGTCCGAGCTCCACGACTCCTGACCAACCCCACCACGCCGGGCGACGCTTTTTTTTTTACCTTCCGGCGCGTGTGTATTATAAGATACACACAATCTCCCCACAAGCCATCCCGGCGTACTGGTTTAGCGCCGACAAGGGGGTGGGGTCGTCGACAGGGCATCCCAGAACTTCGATTCTTCCGTTAAACGGTTGATGCTGTTCGACCTTGTCATGGGACCGTTGATAGAACCGGTCGATCGAACTCCAAAACTGGACCTGACCCACGTTTGTAGCCTGTCAGGACAGCCAGAACCATAGGGAGGAACACTCGCCCATTGGACGTCAGTAGGCCTTCGCGTCGACTCACAAAACGACCAACAGTCCCTATCCATCACAGATACCCATCCCGATGCCGACACCAGCGCTCGGTAGCCAAACGCCGTTCATTTCGGCACAGCTGCGGGCAATCGACAGCTGAAAGAGAGAAAACTGGGTCCTCCCCTCACGTACTCACACATCATGTCTTCAGCTCGTATTGACACCACTAAACCCTAAAACCTTGAAACCGAACAGAAACTCTCGTCATAAGCTTACGGTATAAGGCCGCACGCCAGGGAACCACCCTCCTCGCCCGGTCGCACGCGTCCTTACGCCATGTTTGCAATCCATCGATTGATTGTGCTTACTTATGGCATGCCCAGCTGACCTTACTCCCCCCCCTCCCTCCTTCTACTTTGTCCGGTGATGAAAGCACGCCACCACGTTGTGGGGGAGCTTGCCTTCAAGGTAATCTCAAAGAAAGAAAAAACGTGTTTGGAACGCATGAAACGCAGAGCTACATTTACATCACGCGAAGTCTAAACAGATCTCTCCCCTCCTATTTGCTCAGCTCGGAGATCGCTCTCGTCCGTCCGTCCAGCCGTGCACGACGTGGGCACGTTCAGCGTGGCGTTCATAAGCGCATCCTGCCGGGCAAGTATTCATCTCCGACGGAGCCGCTTAGGCCGTTTCCTTTTCTCCCCTCCCCGTGTAAGCGAAACCATATTTGGCGCGTTTTCTGGCGTGTGTCCTGGTGTGTGTGCATCGCGACGTCAAGTTCCTGGTAATTGGCTTGGGTTGAGCTGAAAGCGAAAGAGACAATTCGCTCAAACAAGTTTGTTGATATAGATGAATGTATTGAATGGGTTCTTATATGCGTACGAAGCATGTATGGCTTATCTTATCGCACTTGATCGCTTTCAACTCAGAGTCATTCCGTTCCATGTAAAAATGTCGGTCACCCTCACTTGAACGCAAGCCTAAATTATACAACACTCGAACAAGATCATAATCTAATTTTTTTTGTTCTCCTCCTTCAACCAGGCGGGAGGAGCGACATGTCCACGCCCTCCACAAAGCCCGCCGTCTCGTCCTCGTCGATGCTCCTCAGCGGCGCGCGGGGCAGGACCATCAGCCCCGACCGCGCGCTCTCGAGCACGCCGAACGGGGAGAGGAGGCTCAAGAACGCCTCCACCCGCTTCGTCTTCCCCGACATCTCCACGATCACCGAGTTCTCCGACACGTCCACGATCCGCGCGCCAAACTGCTGCGCGAGCGTCGAGATGGAGTGCAGGTGCTGATGCTTGATCCTCAGCGCCTCAGAGGGCGTCAGCGGTGCGGGCAGGCCGCTCCCCGCGGTGGCGTGTGGGTGAGAGGTGGCAGAGGTGGGCGAAGCGGAGGACTCGAACGTCTGTGCGAGGACGGCCTCGCGGTCAAACTTGGCCGCGTCGCGCGGGTCGTGGTGCGGTCCACTCGCGAGCTGGTCCTCGACGTATTCCGGGCCGAGAATGGAGACCTTGGCTAGCAGGAGCTCGCGCTGGATAGTCGGAGTCTCCGTGTAATCAAGGACGGCCCACACCGGAACCTGAGAGTTGGAAGGTCCGAGTCAACGGAAGGGGATAGGGGTTGTGTGTCAAAAAAAAGAACGAAAAAAAGACTGACCAAGTCTTCTAACTGCCGACGGGCCTGCTCGACGACGCCGTCCTGGCCGTTGAGCACGATACACATCCGCGAGAGGTCACGAATCTCCGTCCGGCACACGACCAGGGAGTCAATGTTGAACCCGCGGCCGGCCAGGATTCCCGATACGCGAGATAAGACACCAGGCTCGTTCTGTACCAAGCAGTTGAGTACGTGCCTATCCGAGCAAACGAACAGCAAACACGTAGATATTCAGTGTTGGCTCTCCTCTCTAAAAGCGTAAAAGCAATAAAAATCAGAACGCACTTTTTGAATGGCTGGAGGCTGGGAGGCGGCGTGTTGTACAGGATGTTCGTGACGGCCTCCTCCGCGCTTCGCCGGGGGAGGTCCATAGCCGGCAGCGGCGGTGGCGGACGGTGCTGCGTGCGCTTGTAGTCCAGCGCGGACGTCGAGTCGTCGATCGGCCTCGGTGGTCGCGGGAGGTTATTGTTATTATTGTTGTTTCCCTCCGCGTCCCGGATGCGTGCGCTGGTCGAGAACGCGGACGATGCTTGTTTCTGGACGGTGAGCGCGCGCCGGACCGCGCCAGCGCTGCGGGCTCTGACGGCAGCAGCGAGCATGCTTTTCGTGGTGGTGGTGGTGGCAATCAAAAAGTGAGAAAATGAGTCACAGGGAGCGTTCCGAAAAATATTGCTCTGCTCGCAAGCAGCCTCAGGGCTCACTGGAGCGGCGCATTTGTGCTGATCGGATTTTTCGGCCGGAGGACATCCTCAGCGCTTCCCCGCGTGATTTCCCCAATGACGGCTTCTAGCAGCTGTGGCTGTGCACCTCCAAAACCGTTCCGCGCTGCCCTTTGGCTTGGGTCGTTGGTTACGCGCTTGTGGCTCCCGTGCTGGTTGCCGTCGCCACCGGCGCGAGTAGGGCGGGCACTGGCTGCTGGTCTCATCACACTGAGCTCTTCACTTCTCACCTCTCTCCTGTGCTTTCGTCTCCGTATACTACAACCCACTACTTATCGACTATGGAGAAACTCAGCACGGACTGGGCACCACTTTCGATCACCTCCACCTTTAGGGTGGAGATGCGCGACAGCCTCCCGGCCGTGTGCTCGGGACAACGCGGGGAGCGCTTCTACACCGACGTCTGCGGAATGGGATGGCGTTTCGCGATGACCTACTCGGCATACTCGCAAAGTATCATGATCGAGTTTGACACCCACTACTCACATCGCGGGCTGGGGATGCTCCAGGTTACGGTCATGCTCAAGTCTGAAGCCATGAAGGAAAATGAGTTCTATAAGCGCGAGATGAGGCCTGCTGAGCCGGATAAACGCAAGTAACCTCAGTCAGACTGTCGATGCCGACATTTAACCTATTTGTTTCCAAAGGCTCGCCAATTGTTTCTTGGCCTGCTGCCGAATTCAGCAAGCACCAGATACTAGTATTCAAAGTTGGACTTCGTGAACCTATTGACATCCCTCAACCAGTTGGACTCGCGCCTTCCATTCGACATTCCCTTGGCGATTCCATCCGCAGCGGCACCTTTGTCGACACGCGATTCTTCGTCTATTCGAAGCGTGCTCGGTCTGGACGCGTATACCATCCACTACCCGTTTATGCAAATAGCGTGCTACTGAGTGAGAAGTCAGGCGAGTCGTCTTCAATTGTGCATCTTCGTCAAGGCTCACAGCCTATTTCACGGACAGAATATATGCGTACTCGTATGTTCTTCAGATTCTCTTAGCCTCTCCCAACCAAACTGACGCTGCTTTTAGTTCTCTCTGTTGAAGGCTTTACAGAGTCTACACATGGAGACATCCAAACAGGCTTCCCTGAAGACGGAGAGCCCTTCACCGAAGCATACGACTATGATTCTGATTCCGATCTTGAGGATGAGGACGATACCGACGCAGTCCTCCTCGCCGACCGGCGAATGATCAGAAAGAACACAATCACAACGGAAGGCTTGTAGCTTTCAAAGATTGAATCATCGAGAACAATACTTATAGTAACTCTATCAGAGGCTAGCCTCATTGTCCGCCAGCAATCCGCCGGTGGGACTCCCATCAACCCGAGCGACAAAGAACGCACCGGCCGTACAATTCACGTTAAGGACATGGCCTACCGCACGTCAGCCTACGTCTCTCTTCTTCCTATAACACCTCATTAATAACCGCCGACTCCCTGTGGCAGATGGCAAGCCCTGATATTCTACCTCTATACCGGCGATGTCTCCTTCCTACCCCTCCAGAGTGACTCCACCAAATCGCGAGCGGCTGTGCTTGACCAGCACCTCGTAGATAACCCGCATGATCCACCGCCATGTTCTCCCAAGTCAATGTACCGGCTCGCTGAAAAAGTGCGTTTTCAAATTTTGGGTTCAAAAATTTGATGTTGGCGCTCAGTATGCTCCTAGCTCGGGTTGGAGGACCTCGAACACCTCGCTTTTCAAGCGATCCGTTCTGGCTTATCAGAAGTTAACATCCTTCACGAAGTCTTCTCTCGGTTCACTTCTCGGTGACTTTCGTTATTTCGTTTTGCTCGACACCATCTGACTCTGACATACAAAAGATATCCGAGCATTCAAGAACTCCAAGTCGACATGCTGTGCCGCAAGTACTACGATAAACCCGGCGTATCTTCGTCGTTCGCCCGCATGATGCATCCTGTGGCGGACGGAGAACTTCCGCACTCAGCGTCAGTGCTATCGAGCATATTCGAGAAGCTTGCGCAACGTGGGAGATCTCGAGACGAACTGCAATTCTCTATGGCTTAGTTAGAATATAGTGGGAGTATAACCGATCTTTATCTTCTTAGTTGTCCATCCATTCGCCATTTAGCTACCAACTGTCCTCGAATAGCAAATTCATATTTAAATATGTACAACAGGATGCAATGAAGATGAGTGGGAACCGATGGAACATGGAGAGAGATTAATTCATTATTGAGCGATGAAAGCAACACAAAGTACTACGGAAAATAAAGACCAAAGTTGAAGAAGAAGGGAAGTACGCACAAAAAGGTGAGATATTGTTAATTTTGTTGGAAGTCGGTAGGGCCGTTTCGAGTAGAAGCGAAACCTTCCACTGAGTTCTGCCAATGCTCGAGGTGTTCAACAACTTCGTTGATATCTGGCCGTTCATTAGGTTCCTTTGCCCAGCAATGGTTGAGTAGTGCCCAGATAGTATCGTCGAGTAGATTCTTTGAAGCTGCAAGACTAGGTCTTTCGGGGAGCACGCCTTGAGAGATCTGGCAAACTATGAGGAAGCCAGAATGCAATGGGTTTGCTAGCACTTACACGAGTGCAGACTTTTAAAGCACTGCGATGCTCTTTATAGGGTTTATCTCCCGTCAAGATCTGTGTGTTTCATATATACAAATTGAGTGAGTGTGAAAAGTGATTTTTCTGATACACAACTTACTTGAAGAATAGTCATGCCGAGACTGTATATGTCACATTTGGTCGTTAACACTCCTTCTTTGTCAGGCCCCTCCTGTAATTCTGGTGCCATCCATCGAGCTGACTCAAACGCAGACCTCGTTTCAGAAAACCCAGCAGTACCAGCAGGACTCAAAACCTGTTGTGGAAGAAAGTGATCAGAGTGCTCTCACTTGATTTGAAACTGGAAGCCTAGATAACCTTACCTTTGACCAGCCAAAATCTGCAATAAGTGGTGAATGGTCGTCGCCAATGAGAATGTTTTCGCCCCTCAAATCACCATGCACGATCGGCTTGGGTGACTTTGTGTGAAGGAATTTGACACATAGTGCGATGCCCAAAATCTGGATTAACAAAAGCTCTCAGAAACAATACTCGTGTAACTCCACTATTTTCAATTTACCAGGCGCTTATAGTCAACATCGTCGTGGTGGTTCAGAATAAATTGCATTACATCGCCGTTTTTCTGCCAAAGGCTGACAATGGATCTATGCCATGGTTAAAGACATTCCGACATTTTGACAAAGGGCAAGAACGGACGTACGGAAAGCCTTCGCCGAAATAACCCCAGCCCAAAACAGGTACAATGTGGTGGCCCTCATCACTCTTGAAGAGCTCATACCATATGTCTCTTTCACGTTTGAACCTCTATCATGCGCATTGTCAAGGTGTGAGCACAATGAATCGTAATGACGCATACCTCCTCGACCTTCTGCCAGGTTTCTTGGTCGATGTTCAAGGCATTTGCAAGCCTCTGCTAATAGTCAGAACTACCACAGTATGCAGATGGAAGCCATATGGCGTACCTTAATGGCAACTTCCGTTTTTCGAAGATAAAGCCCCTTCCACACATCCATTGAATGGCCACGGTGATAGGGGTCATTCTGTGTCCTTGTCACGCTACTTTGATCTAACTGTGGAAGCAGCACGGGTTCACTGCCATCATGCCCCTCCTTAGTCCAAATTATTATCTTGATAGTGTTGTCGCGTGTGCTCTCTCTGGTTACTGTTTTGACATGGTTATAAAGGAGTGTGACAGTCTGATTGCTGATAGCCATCTGGTGGAACTAAGATAAGTGGGCTCGATGACTCAATGAGTCTTTACAAACCTGAAGATTTTTGTAGCAGCGCTCCACCGTTTGAGTATCTTGTTCAATTTCTTTAGCCATTTTAAATTGGTCGACGAGGATTTTTGTAGAAGATTTATGTGTCCATTTTTCGACCTTCAATCGAATAGACTCCAAAATTCTGATGGCACTAAGCATAATTACCCAGTGGTGGAAGTAAAAGAAAACATACTCAGTTGTTTCACGGTAACATTTTTGCAGCTCTTCTGGGACATCAGTATTGCCATGTATTGCCCCCATCAGGTCAGTGCATTTAGTAAGAAGTGGGATCATCGATTGCCTATGCCGAAAAGATCAAGGTTTGTGAAGAGTGTAACTGAACTGCGCTTACTGGATTTTGGAAGTTCCTTCAACGAGACTATAGATTGCTTCAAGCGCCTCTACAGCCAACGCCAGCCCAGGAACCGGAGCGCACTGGGAGACAATTTTGCCAATTTTAAAAGAAATGGCAGCGAGGTCTTCAGGCATTATAGCTCAATATGTGGGGTAGAGAATAGCTGAGGCGGTGGTGCGCCAATTAGACACTTCCGTCGTGTTTATACAGATCCTGAACGTACTATGCGCCCACACAGTCACTCTAGGACCATTAGTATCCACGCATATAAATTCACATAATCAGGCTGCATTGTACATCAGTGGTGATCAGGAAACTAGGGTTGTTACGAGAGTTGCTAGGAAAGGTACAGCCTTAAACATTCAACAATAGTCCCAGGAGGGTGTTGACAGGAAGCAAGGATGCGATGATATCGACAGGCCCGAGTTTGACGTTCCGTATCTAAGGCTCTTGTTACCTCGGCTATTATCACTATGAGGGAGATTTAAAGCAATTCAAAATAGGCACCAGAAAACAATGAGTTGCAAGTTAGTTTAAATTCTTTTACTTTTGTATACCAAAATCACTGACTGAAAATGGTCAATGTGTTTATTGGTTTACAAACTTCATTCGCCAATGCACATCTATGAATGCATCCTCCAATATTGGGCGGCAGTTGCTAGACTAAGACTGTCGACACAGCAAAAAAAGAAAAAAGAAAAACGTCTTCAGGGTACGCGAATGCTTGAAATACAAGACCGAACCGAGAGCCTAGTAACACATGCGCAAGGATGGTATTGCGTAATGATGACAGTCTCTGGCATGACTTCCAACAACTAAATGGATTTTTTTGCTTGCTAACTGTCATCGCCCTCAGCTGAAAGGATAGCTTCATCTCGCTTCCGTCGTTCTGTTGTACTCGAGCGTGGTATTGACACGCTCGTATTGAACTCTCCCTGTCTAGACTGTTCCAGGGACTCGGAGATGAGCCGTGACCTCGTCGTCCAAGACTGAAGGACGAATCCACCCACGCCCTGACGATTTGTTAGGCTGACGCAAACAGGACACTATAACATGCTCATACCAACAACACCATCCCCAAAATGACCCTGTCCTTCCATCTGTCATCAATTGCAAACTCGAGCTCTGCCTTGTGTCGTTGGCGAGCACGCCATATTGCCGCATTCAAGTCGCGCGCCGTCCGTCTATCCTCCACCTCTGCACTCTCACCAATGGTCATACCAGGGCGTCTACCGCGAAGTACGTCGTATGCTTGCGTGATAGAATGGAACCGCGCTTGGGCGACTTCAGGAGGAAGCTCCCGCGCAGTAGTCGAATCAGGATGGTGCACTTTTACTAATTCATAGTCTAAAAGGCGAGGAGGTCAGCAACCGGCCCAGCACAAGGTGGTAGGCTGGAGGGGCGAACAGCGTTGCTTTATATCCTTTTGGGATGCCGAAGCGGGAAGGTGAAATATTTGATGTGGTGTAGGATTGGGTTGTGTGGGATATGGATAAGGAGTCGCAGCACGTGTAGCAAAGGTGTTGAGTGCAAGCGGAGGTCGACTCAAAGGGAGAAAGTTGATGTGAAAATCATAGCGAGGGAATGAGCGGAAGAGAACAGGCATCGTCCGCGTCGTTGGAGTTCAGCCGGGCCGGTGGCCAGCAACGTGCTTTGGGTTGCCGAATGCTTAGTACAAGGCATCCACGACATCTAACAGAGCTAAATATTGAACAAAACGAAACTCTTCAGACAACATAATAAATGGCACTATTACCTTCCATCCAGACCTTGAAGAAACGATAAGACCAATACATAAGTGTAAAATACGCGAACGTATTACTATTGCACCCAAGGCTTGTGTAACGAAAACTGCTGCGCGTAGCTATGAATAGATCGCAACGATACTCAATATACCCGCAACATCTATGCCCTACATATCACTTAAAGTTGCCTAAACTTTAGCTCTCATACAATACATACCCTGATTATAACGTGCCTAGTGGTCAGAGGATCGAGCTCGCATCGTATCAAACGTAAGACTCAAAGATAGGATATCTCTACGGAAAACAGACGAAATAACGCGATGATGCTGTTTAAGCAGAAGCGGGGGCCTTCTTGGCAGCTTCCGCTTCGTTCATACGGTAACTGTCATATATGGTATCAGAGAGATATAATATGAATTAAAAATGGTAGGACTCACTTCACGATGCGACTGAGTTGGACAAGGCCCGTCGTTCCAACAAATGCATTAACCTGTTAGTGGAACTCAGTTAATGAAATCTCTAAAGAGACGGAAACAAAACTTACGGCCGCCAAACTGTAGTTGACTGGTGTGATAACGAATGAGTAACGGACCCAGATGGCACCAGTTGCAAAGAGTGCTGAGGGCAATAAGAGAGGACCCATCGAATAAGGTAAATCATAAACGTAAAATTAATAAAAAAAGGACTAAAGAGTATGTATTTGTGACGTACCCAAGTTTTGTGAGAGTGAAAGCTTCTCTGCAGGACGACGAAGGTCACTAAGACCTGCGGCGACGAGACACCACTTCATCATCGGGGCCCAAAAGAACACAGTCTTCGGACCTAATTACAGTGCCGTATTTATTTTTCAACAATCAAAGACAGAACATCCGCCAACAGTGGGTGTCCATTTATGTGGAAAGCGACCATGGTGTCAAACGTGAGCAGCTCCGACTCTGTAACGGGGACAACAAGGCTACGCACCCGCAGGGTGGTTCATGAACGCCTGGAACTTTGAGCCAGCAGCGGAAGCAGCAGGTCCAGACATTTCGTTATGTTTTGAGTAAGATCCGGAAACGAAGCTGAGGGTGTGTGATGGTGTTAGATGGCCGGGAGTAAGTGGTCGAAGGAGTTTTGGGGAGAGGGGATGGGCGGATTTGATTACGTGATACGACTTGGTCCCTTCATTCTTCTTTGCCTCACCTTCGCATATTGACAGCCACTTCAATAGTGGCGTAGGACAAGCGTACACTACGAATGCACGCAAGCACATGTATGCATATTGGTGTTTCTGTCCGAATAGGTGTGCGGAGGGAGAATATTTTATATTATATAGATCAGTGATGTCTACAGTAAACACAGCGCATTTGCATCAGCCACCAGTGTGGTGTCAAGGATCAAAATCAGCGACTAGTCCGGTAGTTAAATAGCCCAGGTTTTGATCTCCGTCATCTTTACCCTCTTGCCCCCATGCGCAGTTGAACTGAGGAACTCTAATCGCAAGCACTGCTTTCTCTCTCTACTCTATTAATCGACCACCGACCGTGCAACAAGTACATCTGAAAATTGTTCCGAAAAAACTTTACCCAACAGCAGCCTCTTCAGAAACATCCAAGTTTTCACCATGCCCAAATTACCGCCGTCTCTTCTGGCCGTTTATGTCGCCTTTCTGGCTGGCCTATATCAGCTCTACCTGCGTCCCATTTTCTCATTCACTGCACTCTTCGATCGAGGATTACCCAATTTAAACAACGAGCACTGCACGCTCGTCCCCGAGCTACCTGCATGTGAGAGTATGTTACGGACAGTCTCGCTAAGCTATAACTGCTTTTCTCATGCGAGCCTTTTCACAGAGATAGTTCTTCATCAACCTTCCGGATTAATATATGCTGCCTGCTCGACGCCCATGAGCCGTGTGGAATGGACCCCTGCGCTGTTCCACCTTAACGCAACTGCTCGCAGCCACCATGACTACGTCGCTACTTACGATCCCGCGACCAAAAAAATCCAGAGACTCCGTTTCTCTGGATTCGATGAGCCGCGTGGCTACAATGCGCATGGAATGGACGTTGTGCCGAACAAGGATAACCCGAACGAGCTGTTTGTCTATCTCGTGAACCAGAGGCCACCTGTGGACGAGGCAACTGCAGAAAAAGTATATGCGGATCCGTCGATCGAAGTTTTCAAGACGACTGTAGGAGGACAAGTTCTGTCGCACTTGCGCACGTTTGACGATCGGAGCGCCATCAAGTCTCCCAACGACATCGTCGGCTCAAATGACGGGAAAAGCTTTTGGTTTACGAACGATGGGTCGCACGTCTTGCGTTTTGTGCGTACTCCTTCGCGCCTCGTTTTATTGGCGTCCCGACTGACTCATGTGAGCAGTCCACATTCCGCCCTCAACATTTCTTTGGACGGCGCTATGGCAGTGTCGGATACTGCCACGTAGATCATGGCTGTAAGATCGCAACGGACAACCTTTCAGGGCCCAACGGCATTGCGAGAGGACCAGGTGACACGCTCATGGTATCCAGCACTACTCAGCCAGAAATTGTTGTTCTTGAGAAGCAGGCAGACGGATCGGCCGTTTTGACGGACACCATCAAGCTCGAAGCGGGCAACAAAGACATGCCTATCGACAACATCGTAGCTGACGCTAATGGCGTTGTTTGGGGAGCTGGTACGTCGCCGGAACATCTACGAGGAAGCGTAGCTCTAAAGTGTTCCTACAGGATTTCCTGAGATTGCAAAATCGACAGCACACTTCCTCGATTACCGTGTCCCATCTGCTGTAAGCGTGTTGCGCATTGCGATTAACACTGGCCGGTCGTCATTTTTCGGTGAAAAGTACTCGATCGAGCAGCCCTTCAGCGACGATGGCAATATTGTCAGCGGTGCTACAACAGTCGTGCATGATGCTGAACGGGGGAAATTGATCTTTGGCAGTGAGTTTTCGAAGGTGCCTCGAGTACAATCCGCTGATCCATGATTCGTAGCCTTGATGAGCCAGGGCATCTCAGTGTGTGAGTTTAAAGACAAGCAGCCCGCTTAAAGGAGAGTTCGCGCTGGGGTTCCACACAAAAGAAAATGTACAGTAAAGAACAATGCATGCATGCGAAAAGTGCGGAAGTATCAGACCAAGCGTGCCTACAAATTTTAGAGGGAAAAGGAAGAATGCAGAAACGAGATACACGGTACATGTAAATAAAGAAGAAAACGCTTAGTATGCCTTCTTCGCAGAGAGCTGCAAGTGTGCACTGAACTCGTCGTAAGGCACCTTCGACACGGGGATCTCGCGCCAGAGATCTGGGGTGAGGAAAGAGTAGGTCTTGGTGATCTGTTCGCAAAACGTCAGTGCCAAGTCATCGCATGTTTTATGGAGAAAAAAAATTAAACGTACCGCAACGAATGTCGCCTTCAAGAAGTTACCCATGGTGGCGGTGTTACCCTTTGACTGGGTGTAGCAGTCCTCCACACCCGCAAGCTGGAGGAGGCGCTTCGACGCGGGCGCAGCGACGATACCGGTACCGCGAGGGGCGGGGATGAGACGGCACATGACCGAGCCGACCTTGCCAGACACCTTCGATGGCACAGTGTGGGGCTCACCGAGCTTCGCACCCCAGTAGCCGCGGCGGACGGGGATGACGGAGAGCTTGGCGAGGATGATCGCACCGCGGATGGCGGTCGCGACTTCCTTGGCGCACTTGACGCCGAGGCCGACGTGACCGTCCGAGTCGCCGATCGCGACGAACGCCTTGAAGCGCGTGCGTTGACCAGCCTGAGTCTGCTTCTGCACGGGCATGATCTTCATCACCTCATCCTTGAGCTTGGGGAGGAAGAAGTCGATGATCTGGTATTCCTTCACGGGGAGCGAGAAGAGGTAGATCTCCTCCATCGACTTGATCTTGCCGTCCTTTACGAGACGGCCGAGTTTGGTGACGGGGACCCTGAATGTAGTGAATCGGCATGCTGCACTGAGTGCAAGGATGCGAAAATGCGCACCACTCTTTCTCCTCGTCCTTGCGGCCGCCACGGCGGGGGCCACGACGGCCACCACGTCCACGGTCGCCACCGCGGCCACGTCCGAATCCACCACGTCCACGTCCAGCGTCAGCCATGTTTATGTGCGGCTAGTTTGACTGAGGGAAATGTGTGAGCACAGGGTTTCAATTCTGAGATGAAAGCCAGTAGGGGGAGTTGTGTCGACATCCAACACTCGGGATCTCCATCCATCCCGCCGAGTGCGATGACGAACAGAAAAATGCGCTCCAGGACGTTTGAGACGTTCTAGGGAGTGGATTTGGGGCATCCAGCCGGACGAGACACTCACAAATTTTTGAGGAAATCGTCGACGAGGGGTCGTTTTAGCGAGTGCTGCCGTTGTTGGGTACGTCCTTCGCGGATGGGAATCTCCCTTGGGCTATCGACGGAGCGGGGTAAGGACCCCGAGAGCTTCGGACGACGCCGTAGAAAAAGTCCCCCGGCTACCGCAGGACCGGCCTCCCGAATCCAGGGGTCGTTTTTTTGAGTTTCGCCACGGTCCTTTTGGACGCAGGCTCGCGCGCCTCCTCCCTGGAGGATTCTCCAGGACCGTGTGGACAGGCGCTAGGGAGATGCCGTACAAAGTACTTGGTATGCGTTACGATCGGCTTTGCCGGAATCCTTGTGGAAACGGCGCGTTTTGTGGCACAGGTGGAGGTGGAGGAAGTTAGAGCACAGCCACAGAACTCGGAACTTGCATAAGATCACGAGCGGCGCCTGAAAAGGCCCATCTTTCCTCCGACCCTCACTCAGCCACCCAGGCAACGTCCTCGGCGTCGTTATCGTCCACGCGCTCGTCCGCACCGTCCTACTCTGCACACACCAATCACCACACGCAGTACCAACGACCCGCATCAAGCTGACATACCATGTCGAATTTTACCAATTTAAATTCCATGCAACCGATATCTAGTCCTTGCCCCGCGTACGTCTTTTTCCCGTCGTCGCCGCCGCCGCCGTCGATGTCGCTTACTCATCCGAAACAGCAACGGTGGTCGTACCGTTGGGGATGGGGCTCATAACACCGACGCTGTTCTTGCCGTCTGCCGCCTTCAGGGCGGCGACGATATCTACTACTACTCGACTACGTTCTCTGGCGGACCGGGGGTAAGCAACATTTCCATCCTTTCTTCTCAAAAGACGCACACTGACGATCATACGCACGTTGGCTCTTTCCTTCCCCCCCCCCACAGTGGCGTTTTTGACACCCCTACTCAGAAATGCCCTCCTGACAGAGGGTCGTCGGACTGGGTGAGAGCCAGTCCGGCGTCGGCCCCCCTTTTGAACAACGTCAATAAGCCCTCCGTCCTCGCGCGCGACAACCTCGGCGGCGGTATCGTCTTCCCGCCCACCCCTCCGCCCGAGGAAGGAGAAAAACACATTTCTTCTTCTTCTTCTCCGCCTTTCGTTTTCCCCGTCACCTCCCTTCCCCAGCCCATCCCTATCAAATCTGCACCTACACATTCGCTTGAATCAGCCTACGCCACGCCACCGCTCACACCCGACGACTCTGCCGAGCCCGAGTCTGATGCACGTGCGTCATCCCAGCACGAAGAGAATGACGCGCTCGCGTTTTTAAGTACGCTCTTCCCCCGCGACGCTGCTCAGGCGTTGCCCTACGCGCAGAAGGTGTCTATCTCCGCACCTGACATGAACGCGTCCTTCGAGGGCGTCGTCTTGGATCTTCCGGGAGACGAAGGTCGCACCTTCTACGTCGACGGCTCCAGCGCTGCGACTGTCAACCTTCGTGAGAGGTATGTTGTCCTGTTTCGTCCTTTCTTCGCTAGAGTCGGTAGCTTATCCATTCGCTGTAGCATTGTCGCCTTACTCGACCTCGCTGACGAACAGCTGGACTGCGGGGCGCTTATTATTGCACTCGACCGCTCGTCGCCTGCCTTGAGTGAGCTCTTGCACGCACTCATGTATGTCGGCGGTTCGGTTGTCACGAGGCCTGCCTTCCCAGTCAACTCGGCATTTGTACTTGTCGGCCTTGAAATTTAGGCCCTGCAACCGCATTTCTTTCGAGATGTACCTTCAACAGGTCGTTGGGTTGTTGCGTGTGGTTTGTGTTGAAAATGATTGTTCTTTGTTTGTGCTTTTGATTTGCAGTCGGTTGGGCGATCCCTTGTACATAGTTTGGCGAATGTCATTTGTTTTGTATTTCTTTGTCCTGTTGTTGTTGTGTGATAAAAGTGGACCATGCGCTCGTGTTAGCAGGCATGTCTCCATTCCTTTGCGCCCCAAGGGGTAACCGCTTGAAGGGGTTGACGGGTCCCTTCCTGCCGCATGACCACGACCATGGCATGGTCCACGCGCTGCCCTCTAGCGCTTGTTCTCCTCCTCCATTTTACTAGCTGCCCCAGTGCTGCTTGACGCAATGGGTTTCCTCAGCAAGATTTTCCACTTCGTTGTCGATCTCCTAAAGGGAGAGGACAACCAGCAGCAACAGCAGCAACAGCCTGGTGGGACCTATTCTCAGCATGCTCAACAGCAGCAGCAACACCAACAAAATCAACAACGGCCCCCTCAGCAGCATCAGCGACCCACTCAACACCAGCAATCGACGTCTCCTCGTCCACACGGCAAACCTCAGGTTCGTTTTCCTTTGCGTTTTCGATTTAAAAGGGCTCGCGAACCTACCATCTCATACGCGATAAACAGGACCTCAACCAAATCAACCAGGCGAATGAGCACTACACTTCTCTTCGCGCACGGGCAAACCAGGCTGGCGACGCGATGGCACGCTCGTTTGACGAGTCTCATCGCGCCTATTCGAGCGGCAACGGTGCTCGTGCGAAGGAACTCTCGAACGAAGGCAAGCGCCACCAGGCAGAGATGGAAAGGCTGAACAAGGAAGCGAGTGAATGGATCTTTGCGAGTACGTATCTCAAGCTTTAATAGGAGAAAATGAAGTTGACGCCCCAATTTTATTAGAGAACAACGAGGTTAGAACCCCCCCCCCCCC
>JAZHGK010007076.1:0-37732 GCA_037855215.1 Waitea zeae
TTTTTTTTTTCCTTGCTATAAAACAACAATTTAACTTTTCTTAGGCGGAGCAAGAGCTCACATTAGCCTTTTACCATTGTCACCTTGAAGCACACGGTAACCAAGAGTAAGCGGCCGCATAGCGCCCCCTCCATTCAACGCTAACTCAAAGCGATCTCAGACGGATATTGACCTACCTGCTGCCTCTCCGCCTTCTCCGCGGCCACATGCCCTCAAAAGAGCTGCTGCAGAGATTCCCGGCGATCGACGCCATGCTCTCGCCCTTCATCAACGCCATCCGCAAGGGAGACATCCGGTCCTTCGACGAAGCCCTCACCCGCGACGAGGCGAGGCTGTCCGACCTGAACCTGTACTTTGTTGTGGAGAAGGCGCGAGAGATTTGCATGCGCGGTTTGTTTCGTCGAGCGTGCGTTCGGTTTGCTTCGTGCTGAGGAGCTAAGAATAAAAAGAGTACTCACATTGGACCCTTTTTGTACAGCTGGATAGTGATGGGCAAGACGAACCGCATGCCCATATCCGTCTTCCACGCCGCTGTGACTGTGGCGGGGTTGAACGTGGAGGTGGAAGAGGCAGAGTGCTACGTCGCGAACATGATCTATCGGGGGTTCATGAAGGGCTACATTTCGCACGAGAAGCAGATGGTCGTGCTCTCCAACGTCAACGCTTTCCCCCGCGTCGCAGACCGCACGACGCCATTCGCCGGACTTGCATAGCGATAATTCTGACAACCAACCACACTCTCGCGCGCACGCGTTTCTGACCCCACAGACGGTAGTAAAGTGACAGCACGGATGTTTATTACAAAATATTTCGTTTACAAAGTATACATTTTTGTTTTCGCCCTCCGCAAATTGTCTACAGTATCACTGTGCGCCTCGATTTTGTCGACTCGCTTCTCCCCCGCTTTATTTCTTGAGGATGGCGGGCGGAGTGAGGCCAGCGGCGAGACCCTGGTCACCAGCGAAGGTCGCTTCGGCGCCGAGCTCCTCCTCGATGCGGAGCAGCTGGTTGTACTTGGCGACGCGCTCCGAGCGGGCGGGCGCGCCGGTCTTGATCTGGCCGACGCCGAGCGCGACGACGAGGTCGGCGATGACGGTGTTCTCGGTCTCACCGGAGCGGTGGGAGACCATGACGCCCCAGCCGTCGGACTGAGAAAGCTGCGCACTGAAACGAGGTGTAAGTGAAAGGAAGCAGGGTTTGTGAGAGGGGCTGCGAGGTGAGACGCACGCCATAATGGACTGGGAGATGGTGCCGATCTGGTTGATCTTGAGGAGCAAGCCGTTGCAGGCCTTCTTCTCGATGGCTTCCTTGATGCGGAGCGGGTTGGTGACCGTGAGGTCGTCGCCGACGATCTGGATGGACGATTTGCTGGTGAAGTGGGTCCAGGCGTCCCAGTCGTCCTGGTCGAACGGATCCTCGATCGACACGATCGGGTACTTTTCGACGTAGCTCAGGTAGAGGTCCGCGAGCTCCTGGCCGGTGATCCACTTGGTCGGGTCCGAGTTGGGGTTCTTGAAGTCGAGGTCGTATTTGCCTTCCTTGTAGAACTCGGAGGAGGCGACGTCGAGCGCGATCTTGATCTTGCCCTCATAGCCGGCCTTCTTGATGGCCTCGGTGAGGAGTTCGAGCGACTCTTCGGCGCCGGAGACGTTGGGTGCGAAGCCACCCTCGTCACCGACGTTGACGGCTGTATGGCAGAAGAAAAAAAAAAAAAAAAGAGAGAAGGAAGGATATGTGAGCGAGTGGTCAAAAAAAAAAAAGGCAGATGGCGGACGTCGTACCGTCGATGCCGTACTTGGCGCTGATGACCTTCTTGAGCGCGTGGTACGTCTCCGAGCCGATCTTCATCGCATCCGTGAAGCTCTCGGCGCCGGTGGGGAGGAGCATGAACTCCTGGAACGCGAGCTTGTTGCCCGCGTGGGAGCCGCCGTTGATGACGTTGAAGGCGGGGACGGGGAGCCGGTACGGCGGCTTGACGCCCGCGAGCTCGGCGAAGTGCTGGTAGAGGGGGACGCCCTTCTCGGCCGCGCCGGCCTCGGCGACGGCGATGGAGACGCCGAGGATGGCGTTCGCGCCGAGGTTGCCCTTGTTAGGCGTGCCGTCGAGCTTGATGAGGAGGTCGTCGACGGCCTGCTGGTCGGTGACCTTGAGGCCGGACTTGATCAGCTCGGGGGCGATAACGTCGTTGACGTTGGCGACGGCCTTGGTGACGCCTGTGGGGTAGGCACGCGCGGAGGGCGGATGAGAAAGAGAGAGAGAGAGAGAGAGAGAGGGAAGAGAGTCGAATAAAATGAGTGACGCATATAGACGCATATGTGGTTGGAATATAATGAACGAACGAACGTACCCTTGCCGACCCACTTGGTCTTGTCGCCATCGCGGAGCTCGACGGCCTCGTGGACGCCGGTGGACGCGCCTGAGGGCACCGCGGCACGGAATCGGCCTTCATCGATTGGTTGAGCAGGGTGATCAGCGCGATAACAGAGTTTGGGTGCGTACCTTTCTCGGTGTAGAGGTCGACCTCGACGGTTGGGTTACCGCGGGAGTCGAAGATCTTGAGAGGTGAACGATGAGCAAACAACAGCCGGCGTGTATGCGACCCTGTGGGCGGAGGAACGCACCTGGCGAGCGTGGACTTTTGAGATTGACATGGTGTGTGAGGGTGGGTTTGGAACGGGTGGAGTTATGAGGGAGAGGAGGAGGAGGAACTGGAAAAGTTGACCGCGTACTTATTTACGCTGGGGCTGGCAGATCGGCAAGCGGCGCTTCCCACGGGCTGGGCACTTGTGGGTGGCCACTGGCTCGGCCGTGGGTGGAACCAAATCTATAATCGCCGCAAAAACTCAAATCCTCTCCCAGTCCCGTCAGCACAAAGGCCGCTCTCGGAGCGACTGCGATTTGCGTGCATGCCCTGAGCAAATTTCTTGTGATCGGAAATCCCAACCATGACTCGCTATCTTCAACCATGACTCGCTCTTTCAACCTTGAGATTGGGTTGATAAGATTGTGGCGATGCAGGCTAGGGACGGGTGATGCCCCTATAGGGGTGGACCTGGGTAGGCACCAGGGGGAACAGACTCTCGAGGGGCCTGGGCAAATTGGCTCACGCCCGACGAATTGGTCTCCCCAACCCCGTCCTTCTTCTTCTTCTTCTTCTTCTTCTTCTTCTAGTCTTTCCGTTCAGCCCTGTCTATATGCACAGAAACACGCTCGACAGAATAGACACCGCGACGAGCGTCTCGGCGCGGAGGTCTGCGCCCCGTTCGTCCGAAAGCAGGCCGCCGTCCGCCGCGAGCTCGGCCGTATCGCGGGCGCCGTCGAGCGCGACGACGACCCGGCCGCTCTCCCGCCTCTCCACGCGTCCGACCTCCCGCCAGTCGTCGAGGCCCGGGACGCGCCAGTCGCCGCGTCTGGCCCCGCTGGTCGAGGCGCTCGTGAAGAACGTGACCGGGCTGGACGAAGACGACGACGAGGAGGGCTTCCAAGCCGCCGTCTCGTACGCGAGCAAGCACTTTGACTACAACGCCAAAGGCGGGTCGAGCTCCGCTTTCACGGACATCGACGCGCGAATCAAAGGGTGAATGAGGCTTTTTTTTTTTCGTCGGTCTCGTTCGTCTGCCAAAGTCTGAGTTTGAACCTCGCAAAGAAAGACATGCGGAGAGGGACAGGATACAAAACCGCGCTCCCCTGGCAGAAGCTCTCGAAATCGCCTATCAAAAGCTCAAAGTCCACCTTGAAAACGAGAAGCGTGATCTGGACCAAGCCATTCAGGTGCGAACTATGCGAGTTGTTTCCACTCAAGGACCTATTCTGATCCTCAAGTGTCACAGCTGTCGAAGATACCCGATCACCTCCAATTGCTCGTATGTCCTCTCGCCCGACCCAGCGCCGTCCCTAGAGGGGCCGAGTGTTGACGTCCGACACAGATCGCGCTCTCCCGACCCCCGACCGACGCGACCGTCGCTCGCGCCGACGAGTACCTCTTCGAGGTCCGAAACCCAGCGCCGACCCGCAAGCCGACGACGTGGGAGGAGATCTTCGCCGACGAGCCGTTCGAGGGCCAGCACTGGCAGGGCGCGTACGGACTCCCGCCGGGCAGCGTCAAGCGGGAGTGGAGCGAGGACGAGGACCGGAGCTCGGGGAGCGAGGTCTCCAGCGCGAGCGAGATCTCGTTCGAGCTCGGCGAGCGCGACGTCGAGTCCGTCTCGTCCGCCGATCAGGAGGCGGAGGAGCGGACGCACGCGGCGGAGCAGGAGGCGCGCATCTTGCAGGCGGCGAGGGACAGGGTCGCGCACCGGAAGGTGGTCGAAGATCTGCAGTCGAGACAGTACTGGAGGTCTGGTTGGAAATACGACTTGCCCACTGAGAGACCCTTTGACGTCGCGGACGTGTCTACTATCGGTGGGCTGCTGGCTAGTAAATTTGACACTCGTCGCGATACTAAATCGTATGGCAGGTCCGTCTTTGCAACGTGCGATGGGCAATCCTATTGGGTTGGCGTCCTCGGGCGACGAGCAGCAGGTCCGAAGTTGTTTCGAATTACTGTTTTACGAGCCTCATCTCTGAAGCTGTTGACAGAAATATATTCCCGAGAGCGATGGATACCGCGAGATACTCATGGCGCTGCAAGACAGGGATAACATGCTGATCAAACTCTCAAAAGAGAAGGATGCACACGAACATATGTACATCGTGAGCAGAACCGATATTCTGCTTGAATCTCATCGACAACTCTTTTTTAGCCTTCTCCCAAATCACCTCGATTTGCGCATATGACCGTTGCCGCGCAGTGGTCCCTGGTCGGAGCGTTCGCTGAGCTCGCTTCGACGTTGTCGCACCTGCGGGCTTTTGTGAGGACGACTTACTCGTCGCTCTCCGACACACAACAGCCCACAAAGGGGCCGGGAACTACGCTCTTACGTTCCGCCGTCAGGCGCACTTCGCGTACCCAAGAAGCCGTAGCCGAAGCGGTGGACGCCGAGATCCGTCGCCTCGAGCGCTGGTGCGCGGAACGCGAAGAGGCGCTGCTCCACGCCCAAGTCGGGGTCGGCCAGCCGCTCGTCGTCAGCCTGCTCGGGCTCGAGCGAGACCTCGTCGTCGCCTTCGGGTCAACTTTCTCCTCGCTACTCGGCGTCGCGCGCGACGTCGTCCGAGCGGCGGGTGGGAACACCTCCGCGCCGCCCTCGAGTGCGCTCGCCGCGCTCCGGACCCCGCCCGCGCGCCTGAGCGCGCTCTGGCTCGACGCTCTCCTCACCGCGGCGCAGGACTGCGCGCTGCTGGGCGAGTCCCACGCCGCGGCGGGTGCGCTCTTCCGCGTGTTCATACGCGCGGTCGAGCCGCACTGGGACGCGACGCACACCTGGCTTCGGGACGGGATGCAGGTGCGCGCGTTCGTCGAGGCTCCCGGTGGGGACGCCGCCAGCGCCGCCTCCGTGTACGCGCCGCCGAACTCTCTCGACGAAGAGTTCTTCATCGAGGACAACGAGCTACCCGTACTCGACCCAGACTTCTGGTCGGACGGGTTCGTGCTCCGGACCGACGACGACGACGACGAGCGGAGCGGCGTCCCTCGGTTTCTCACGCACGTCGCCGAGCTCGTGCTCGCCGCTGGAAAGGCCGTGGGGCTCTTGCGCGCGTTCAGCACGTCGGGGCCGAGCAACGATCACGACGAGAACTTCAAGTACCAGCAGTGGATGGCGGGGTGGAAGTCCTTTGAGGATACGGTCGCTTTGGCACACACATCTTCTGGAACGACGGCGAACTCACTTGCCATCTCGGCGGTTTCGAGCGACGTCCTCTCAGCGGTGATATATGACGAGTTGACACCACAGTGTCGGGCCATTCAAGCCACACTTGCAAATGTTATTGTGCATGACTGCGAGATGTGGTACCATCTCTATGCGATGGAGAACCTGTACCTCATGCGCCAGGGCGATGTCATGACACGCTTCGCCGAAACTATTTTTGCTAGAGTGAGTGGTGCGATAAGTTTCCTTCCCTCGAAGCCCGTCGCTCACTTCTTTGTCAGATGGACGCGCGTCTCCTCTGGGCCGATTTCCACTTCTTGAACACTGCCTTCCGAGATTCACTGGATGCATTCGAATCAGATCACAACTCATGGATTAACACCGCGCTTGTGCGCGTGGCCGGCAAACGCGTAACTTCAAGCTCAGATCGGACTGTTCGCGCATTAGAGGGGCTGAGCATCGAGTACGATGCACCTTTCCCGTTGTCTTACGTAATGGGCCCTCGTCAACAAGCCATCTACAACTCACTCTTCGTGTTGCTGATGCAAATCCGGCGCGTCAAAGGTCTACTTGATGGGCTTATTAGCCGAAATACGTTTGGAAACGCACTGGAAGCTGGAGATATGCGAGCTGTTTATGCGATGCGCAGCAAGCTAGCGTGGTTCATTAGGTGTGATTCGAAAACAGTCTTTTTTTGACGCTGAAATTGACCACTAGCCCACTAGCACCTTTTCTTACTTTATCCTAACCGACGTAAGTGTAAATTTCATAGCAACCTACCACGGTTAAAATATTTTATAGGTTCTTCATGTTCAACTTAGCGCCTTTCACAAAAATATGAAAAAGGCAAAGTCTCTTGACGAGCTTATCTCCGCGCATAATCAGCAGTGAGTATAAGGAATTTTGTGAGACCTGTACATTGATCAAAGGGGAACCAGTCTAGACAAAATTGAAACGCTCTGCCTCCTAAAGTCTCAGGTGAGCGCCATTCTTGTAGCCGAGCATTTTGTCTGAAACAAGTGAGTCAGACCTCGATGCTGCATAAGGCTGTTATTGCTATATTTGATCTCTGCCTGTACTTTGCGGATTGTTTCACCACATTCACCGGAGACGGCGTCAATCATTCTTTACGCTCGATCACAATCAGACGGCGGCATCGCAGCCGACGCCTTCGGCAACAGCAGCGCAACATTGTCGGCTTCTCGGAAAGCATACAGCACTCCTTTCATGCTTCCGATTCTGACTCTGACTCTGACACGGAACACGCTCCGTCCGTGGACGCGTCATATTCCATGGCTGCATCGGCTATCTCGTTTGAGGAGGAGGCTTTCGACGAACGACTCGACAAAATGTCGGCAGAGCTAGACGGCCTAGTGCGATACCTTCGTCGTGGCTTTGAGGCGTTTGCTAATGGTACAACTGACGCCTCGCCTACCTTTGTTACAATTGCTCTTGCACTCGACGACTGGGACAGATAGAATCATACGACAACCAATTAAACTATTGTGTTCATGTAGTCATACAATTACGAGTACAGCTAAGTTATATGAGTTTCAAGAATTGGAAACCACCTTTGAAGGTTCGACCTTTTACGCGTGCTAATCGGAGCAGTATTCAGGAACTCTTGTCAACCAGGCGGTTGATACCTCCCAGCAATGCTTTCATAATTGCATCAGATCCGAGTCGTCCCTTGAAACGAGACGCAGGTATTGTATCGACAATATCTCGAACATGATGTTTCTGGGTAAGAGCATCATCGAGACCTTTCAGGTAGCGAGAAGCACGACTATCATCTCCAACTTGAATGAATTGTATACCGACCTATGTCACTTGTCAGCTCTCAAGGCAATCTGGTGATAAATACTGCTCATGACTTACTTGGCTCAACGGAAATTGGCCTTTATCAAGCCTCTGAGCTGCTGCGACAATAACTGATTCTGGATCGTCGGCTGAAAGACGAAATCGGTTAGCATTGTAGCATGGAAGAGACCACGCTTGGCTGATCACTCACTTGGAGCACCATCTGTGATTACTAAGATGTCAATAGGCTTTATTGTGCGGACTTCGGAATATGATTTTGCAGCCTCAAGTTTCTCAATGTAGGGGCTCAAAAGCTCTTCAAGTCGGATGCCTAGAGGAGTTGCACCAGCCGGCGATACGTCCGCAAAAATCTGAAGGACAGCCGAGGAATTCTAAGAAGTTCCTTTGGTTTAGCTACTTTTCTGCGCGGAAGACTACATTTGCAGACCAACCTTTAGCCCCTCACCCGTCTTTCTGCTGTTGAGAAAGAACAGATCAAATCCGTCTTCGTCATAGCGGCCAGCCGCTTCGGCGATTGGGGCGAGGGCGTCTCGAGCCTCGAACCATCGTTGCGAGCCATCGTCCCCCATCGAGCCAGAGTCGTCTACCAGGACCCAAACGTCGTATCTGCTCAGTGTTTGTAGAGCGTCTTCTGGTATGCTATTTTGCCTCTTACGTCCGCGAAGGCTAAGCCGTGAAGGTCGAGATTGAGTTTTTGCGTGTCCATTAGACTCGAAAACGTCAGCCTTGAGCTTGACGCTTTCGTCATGTTTCAAACTATCACCCTTGAGAGTGTGATCTGGGGATCGCTTTCTGCTCGAATCCGAGTATGAAGGAGGAGGATAGTCGTGTTCTGGGTGTGATTGCGGACGAGTTGTTGAAGAATGATTGCCCATTATTTTAAAGCTGAAGTTATATGAGTGGCGTTGGGGAAATAAGCTGATAGAGCAATGGTTACTCTTGGTTCTGGTAGTTACTGGTTCTTATATGTATCCCCATTCGGCATACATGCCGAAGCTGTGCTAAATTACCCCTGAGTACCAAGCGGTTTGGCTTGGGCGCTCCAGCTCTGCTCCAGCCCCCAACGCTGGGCCCCAAGCTTTTGGAAAGGTGGTTCCAAAGAATTTTCTGGTCAGAACCTTCAGTCACAAACACTGCATAAGCTATGCTTGATCAATTGATTGACGCTTGTATGAACCAAAGTTTATCCATACTGGCTTACTGATCATTGGCTCATTACGCCACTTCGGAGCCATACAAGTACACTAAGAATAAGAATACAACTTTTTGGCGACCACGTTTTACTCAATTAAATCAAATTAAATTTACATATATCACAACATAACAGAGGCGCGTCGGTGCAATTTTACCAAGCGTAAATTTGTGCTGTTGGGTCAATACCAATTTTTCGATTTTGCTTCCAAAGATATAGGTGTCATAAGTGCTATCAGCGGTGCAGCTTAGTTGCTGAAATTATCAGCAAAGAGACTTTCTAGACTTCTCCAACAACGTTATAATAAGTATAGCCTTAGAGAAGCTTAGAGAGTTGTATCAAGCTACATACAGGATTTAGATCATGTTTGGTAAGTTCCTGGCCAACTGTTGTTGAACAGGTCTGTGAAAAAGTTAGGCGCGGATAAACCCCGGATACTCAAAATGACGACGTAGGCTCAACGATGCGATATACATATACTTTGCTAAAAATGATGACACAAGCGTAAGTACAATCTTTGCGTAGATGTTTACCTCCCAATTAATGCGACGGCCTACATGTTGTTTTCGCTTTCAGCACAACTTTGTCACAGACCATCGACGTTACTATGCGGCTATTTTTCACTGTCGTGTAGTAATCTGCATGTATTGTAGTGTAATTTGCTCATACACTTGTATAGTAAGTATATCACTAGGGGCTAAGCCACACCAGTTTTAAATGTATACTTTGATGAGAGAAAAGAAGTGAAAGATGCAAGAGTCCTTTATGATAGCTTTCACTGCAGAGCTGGGCAATCGAAAAAGTGTTTTATATTATAGCAGATAGGAAAGCAACGGTGATGAGCAACGAAATTGAATAATAGGATGTTTGCATGCGCAGTGCTCCATTCTGCGAGTCGTTAGCACTGTTGCCTAAATCTAGGCTTCCTTAGCATAGATTCAAACGCCAAAGCGGACAACTAGACTCACTAGATTTTGTAGAGTTTGAGTGTGTGTCCCGCGAGGTGTTGAAAACAGGAAGCCAAGCATCGAGAGCAGAAGTAAAAAGAGTGAGACCCTGCTCGAAGGCAGCAACCTCACTAGGGGTATCCCTCGAGGTTATGTACATATCAGGAACGTGCACCTGCCTGGGATACACAACGCCAAAGTAGGTGCTGGTGTCAAAATGACCACTTGCCACTGGAACGGTCTGATTTGGTTTACGTTTTGGTGAGTTAAACTCTTCTGAGGCAACGCCAAGTGAACGCCACGGATCGAATTCTCCGTTTGTGAACATCACACGGCTTGGGTTCATGGCCCATCCGCCAAACTTATTCACTTCATCAACGGCTGGTGAGCTAGGGATCGCGCCATTGGGGAATAATTGATCGCAACTATCTTGGAAGGAGGCAATGTCGATGGCCTTTGACTGGATTGAGCGAAAGTTTTCCGGATTGGCAACTTGATAAAAGCCTAGCCCATCAACAAATGCTTAGACAACTTTTTTTTTGGAATCGATATACAGTAACACATACCAAATTGCGAGCAATACTGATAGTGCCATGCAAGAATATCTTGCGGTAGATATGGAACATCATTGCCACTGTCTCCTGCTGGTTGGGCAATTCGATGCGCCTTGATAGCAACATAGGAGACATCAGGAGAGTCAAATAATGAATTATAATTGTAAGCAGAAATAGTTGTCAGATAGTCCTCCACAGCGTCAGAGGTCGTCTCGGTAGAAAAAATCCCATTGGGTGAAGCAGGCTGTGTACGATTTGCGGTTTCAAGGAAGTCACACACAGCCTCTGCCCATGGTAGTCCCCGACTCTGATAAGCAGTCATGAATTGGAAGAGTAAAGCTCAATGTAAAACATACCTGCCAGGGTAAAACGGGGTCAAGAAGGTAATATGCGGCATCTGCATCGAGCATCTTGGCGGCTTCGTCTGCGGTGAGATTAACCTGACCGCCCGTATGTGCCAATAAAAGTGTTTGCTTGAACTGCGCCTCTGTGGCGTCATTCTTGGAGAAGATGCTATCTGCGTACTTTGCCATTGCTACAAAGTCGTTGGAGCAATTCCGTGGAAGGGCGCGCTCAACAACTCCCCAGTACGAAGACATGTTGACCTGTGCTTGAACCGGAGCCGAACTAGCCCATGATGCATAAATGACGTCTGGATTTCGAACACGCAAGAGAGCAGCACGAACTAAGTGATGTTAGATATGAATTGTGGTATAAAGACGTAGAATAATACGTACCACCCGGATAGGAGCCCCCTAAGAAAATCCAAGGCGTCTTCGAAGGTGACAGAGTCGCAGCGTCAGCCTTGGGAGTAGAGAACCGACGGGAAAAGTAAACGACGTCCTCCAGGGCTTGCTCTACGGTCAAATACTGCCATTGGTCTCCTTGAAGAGGTTCTATTTCGTCTCCTACAAAAGGAATGGACTTCCCTGGATAGTGCAAAGGTTAGGCAATCATTATTGTGAGCCATCAAGCAATATACCGTAATAACGATGTTCCCATAGAACGCCAATCCCTTTGTATTGTTTAGCAAGCTGCATGACGGATGACTTCATGTCCACTTCTTCGAGGAAGTCAGTAAAGAACTCTGCATTTCCTTCACCAACATCAAATACTAAGTAGATTCAGTTTGAGCCCCAGATATAGGTAATGTTATCAGCACACCAAATACTGGGCCATTTGGCTCATAGTGTGTGTCGTTGAACCAGTAGCGATTCTTGTAAGTCGCGTTGGTTTTAGAAGAAAAATGATCGATAGGCGTCTGTTGTTAGTAATCAGTGGTGGCTATACGAATAAAGGCATAAATAATTGGCAAAAACCTACATCGATGTATTGGGCTTGAGGTGGGTTGGAAGTTACTGCAAAGCTCTTAATCCTACTGACATCCAACAAGGGTATGATAGGCTGTACGCCATGAGCAAGCGCCGATGTAGGGATAATCGTAAGAAGTAAGAGAGACCACATTCGCTGGCGTCGAAGACGAAGGGGTCCGAGCCTCGTGAGAACTCTTGGTGCTGTGGAAGGCAACAACTGTGAATTTATATACAGCTTCCGAAAAGAATGCCAAGCCAAAGCTGTAAGTATCCTGTACTATTATGGCCGTATGTCCGTCGGATCTGGCAAAAGCCCTGAGTAGAAGCAGCAAAACAGATCGCAGCATGTCCCATACGGCAACCAATAATTTGTTGCTGAAATGAAGACTTCGCAAAGGATATCTTTACTAGTCTCCTTTGCTGATGAATCTTCTTGAGTCTGAGCATAGCTGCCATCAGCGGTTATAGCGCCGTACCATATCCGTAAAGGTGTGTTGGTATCCGCGGCTCACATACAGCCTTCGCAGTTTGGGAATGCAAAATCACCGTTGGATGTTGGGTGGCGAAATAACTTCGTCTCGTCAATCAACCGCCTATTTTACTAGTGAGAGCACAATGTTGTATTTTTTCTTCTGGAAAACTAAACGCCAATATCGTTTGCGCTTAGCCAATCTATGGCGAACGAGACGCTAAGCTGATAGAGCTGGTCGCATTGAAGGATGAAATGTTCACGCGACGCAATGATTGGCGTTGACGAGCGTTATCCTAAGTCCTTCCTTTTTAGGGTATGCTCCCGTTACAGAATATTGCCTCGGAGTTCATGTAGAAAACAGCATGGATGAATGATGGACAATAAGTGTGCGGCAGACGTGGATGGAAGGGAGAAACCAAGCATGGGATTTGCTTCCGAGCACCCTTCCGAAACTGATTTCTTCTCCGCTGTGTGCACTGGCACATTAATCTCCACTGGTCTGAGAAACAATACACCCAAACCGCGCTCTCCTCGCCACCCCTCATTGCGCGGATGGGCGGTCCTCACGATTACAGAGCTAAGTACCTCTCGATTAATATCTATCATCAGCCGGTCTCAGCTCTCCGCGCCGTGCGGCCCGCAGACATTTGCTACACATATTAAACTCAATTAAGGGGCTTATGTAATAAGGTTACACTTAGGGGCATTCTAGATTGCTCCCCAGTACACTGTCTATTGAACTTTGGGCCACGGCCGATCGGGTACGCCCTCAAGTATGCTCACTTCACTCCCCCATAAAAGGAGTCCGGGTGTGCGCAACACTCGGGAAGTCTGGATCTTTTGAAGCGGACGAAGTTCGTATGTATATCGTATAGTAGTATATACACTATTACTAGGAAAATTACGGTTTCATATCTAATCTGCCAATATGATTTTCATTTAGAGCTTGTTCCTTAATGCCAATCACACAGCATATATGCGCTGATACTTGGTTAAATTCCTTCATCATAACGGATCCTAAATTGCACGGCCACTTGTCCATAGCAACAAATTAATCTTCGTCAAGCCAGTGTATTAATAAGCTACACATACACCATATAGTACATAAACAATTAACTGTCCTTAAATACACGCCTAGAGCTGATGCCGGATTACGTGACCTCAGTGGAATACTTTAGAGTGATACCAAAGAAATCGAAGGGTATCTAGTCTAACGTTCAGTAGCTAGCCTAAAAGCGATAAAGTATGACGCATTATTTCTGCTTCTCGTTCACCTTCGCCCTGTCCTGCCGACGATTGATCCCTCCAAGAAGAATTTTCACAAGCACGGCCGCGTTGAGGCTGCCTTTGAGTTTGGACGCTGGCGTAGTATCGACCATGTCGCGGATCTTGTACTCTTGCGCGAGCGTATCATCGAGCCGCTGAAGGTACTTTGACGCCTTCGAGTCTTTGCCCACCTGCACGAACTGGATGCCGACCTGATTGAGCGGCCAGTTGCCCTCGTCGAGCTTGTTCGCGTACTTCTGGATCACTGACTCTGGGTCGTCCGCTGAAAAAAAAAAATATCAATCCCAAATGAGTTGTTTGAAGACACTTCAGGAATATGGTGAATACGCACTGGGTTCGCCATCGGTAATGACCAAGATGTTGACAGGCTTGATATTGCGTCGTGCCTCTTCATCGTTGACATCTTTGATAGCTGAATAGTATTTCCAGAGAAGGTTCTCTAATCGCCCTCCAATGGGCGTTGCGCCTGATGGCTCTTTAGAGTCGAAGATCTCGAGCACGCTTGCCTCGTCCTGTCAAGTTGGAACAGATTGGTAAGAAAACTATGATGTTCGTAAATTAAATTAAAACGGGGCGACATACCCGTAGACCGGTGTGAATCTCTCCGACCGCATTGAGGAAATACATGTCTATTCCGTCTGCGTCATATTCACCGGCCACCCTGGCAAGCGCAGCGAGGGCGTCGCGTGCCTCGTGCCAACAACGCGCGCCGTCGAAGCCCATCGAGCTCGAGTCATCGACTAGGATCCACGTCTCATAGTTGCGGAGCATCGCCAACTCATCCTCTCGTGGCATGACGGGTGATATGGGGCGGTCAGACTCTCCGAATCTGTGTCCAAAGAGGCTGAGGTTGAGAGAGGAACTGGATCCGCGCCCTGGATTAGAGTATGGGATCTGAAGCTTCTTCGAGTCGTCGGTCACTGGTGAGTTGGCGGCGTCCTCCGCCGAATATGCAGGGGGTGCCCCATCATAAGGAGAACCTGAGGAGCTAGCCTTGGAATGTTTGTGGCCCATGGGAAAAGGTGATAGTAGTGGTGGTGGTGTTGGGAGGGGTGGGGGTTGGACAATGGATGGGGTCGTAAACTGAGTTTTGTGTCGTAGAGCTTGGCGTCTTATATGTGCTAGGGCCATCGACAGAGTGCGGTGATTGCCAGGATAGTTTAGCTGTCAAGCTTCAAGTTTGAAACCCGCACAAGTTTCACTTTCAACGGAGACCATTGGATGAACAAAGGCAGTGGGCCTGTGTTCCACCACAGAACAAGTGAGAACGGTTTGTTAGAGAGAGATTATGGGAGGCAGTGGAACAAAGCAGCTTCTGTATGCGGTGCGTTTAAGTACACGCCGCCACCTACCCAATCAAGCAAATGAGGGAGGGCGGGCAAGGGTCGGTGGACAGCATTTTCGACGGCACGGCGCACGCGAGTCTCAGTCGATCAGCGCTTCAGTCATGCGCCCCGGTCTCTCACGTGGAGCGAACAACAACACCCTCAATTGGCGGCGCGCCCCACGCTCTATCGACCCCCTTCACCGGTCACACCCAAAAAAGACTTGCCGAACGAACAATGGCCAGCCGCCTCGTCCTCCGGCAGCTCCCTCGCGCGCCCTCGCGCGCCCTGATTGCCAATTCTAGAGGCGTGCACCGCCTCGCCGCCCTCCGCGCATACAGCTCCCTCTCCACGCCTGAAACGGACGACAATTCCATAGCGGGCACCACCTCTGCCGCCACCGGCCCTGCCGCCCAGGCTAGTCAGGTTCCGGCCGTGCCTCCCGAGGGCGTGAACCCTTTATCGGAGGCCCAGGTCGGCGTCGCGGGCGCGAGCGCAGAACCGCTCCCCACAGCGGAGGGGAAGGACTGGTCGCGCAGCTATCACGGTCTCTCCTCCCAGCCTTTCCCGAAAGAGGCCGCCGATATCCTGCTCGCACCACTCGATCCGGGAGATGTGGAGATCAAGCCTGGTAAAACCTTTTCCTTTTACAGTTTTTTTTTTATCTTCTTCTTTGTGTGACGCACGCTCATGAGATCCATTCCGTCTAGATGGCCTCCTCTACCTGCCTGAAATCAAGTACCGTCGCGTCTTGAACCGCGCCTTCGGCCCGGGAGGATGGGGCCTAGCGCCCCGCTCGGAGACGAACGTCGGCCCCAAGATCGTCTCGCGCGAGTACGCGCTCGTCTGCCTCGGCCGCCTGGTCGGGGTCGCGCGCGGCGAGCAGGAGTACTTTGATCCGAACGGCATCCCGACCGCGACCGAGGCGTGCAAGTCGAACGCGCTCATGCGCTGCTGTAAGGATCTCGGCATCGCGAGCGAGCTCTGGGATCCACGCTACATTCGCGACTTCAAGGCGAAGTACGCGGTGGAAGTGTTCGCAGAGCACGTCCCAACCAAAAAGAAGTGCGTTCTCACATCAGCTGTCTCAAAATTTCGTGCGTCTTTTTTTCTCATAAGTGCTTTTTTAGGAAGAAGCTTTGGCGTCTTAAGAACTCACCCAAGTTTGACTACCCCTGGAAGGAGTAAATATTCCTTGCATGTACTAAGTAGAAGCGATTGTATCTAATAATCCCTTTAATATTCTTGCTGCAATGCTATCACCCACTACTCACAACAAGACTCGATTACATAAGTGGACAAAAACAAGGCGTGTTACAATCAATATATAAAGGGGTAGAAATATCTGCAGCCTTTCATTCATCTGCCCCTATAGACTATTTTTTGCCCTTCCGTTTCTTTGCTGGGCTGGCTGTCGGAGTCGCCGTCGTCTTCGCTGGGGCCAGAGTGGTCTTCGCCGCCGAATCGTCAGCCTTCTCCGCCTCGGCCGTCCTCGCGGCGAGGGCGCGCTGCTTCGCAAGCTGCTTGCGGCGGAGCTCCTCGGCCTTCTTCGCGTCGTTCCGGTGGAAGAATTGGATGACCATGGAGCCGAACATGCCCGTCGCGGTGATGAAGAGCCAGCGAGGAATGCGCGAGATTTGGGTGTAAATCTGATCGGCGATGATGGCCAGGCGCTCCATGATCCATTCGCTGCCAAGGAAAAGGTCGTTGAGTGAGTTCATTCTTTTGAGAAGGGGACTGGGCGGTCACACACTTTTTCCCACCTGGTGCGATAGATGACGCCCAGGGTGCGGTGCGGAGGTAGTACTCCTGTTTGAGGAATGCGTGTAACGTTTCGGGCGTCATGCGAAGTTGGGATGCGCGGAAGAAGCGCAGCGTCTTGGCTCTGTCCGTTGCGACAACGAGATAGGGGGCTCTGAACAAAGGATCAGTATGAAGCGAACTAATGTAGAGACAATTTCGTAGAAATTGAGACGCACGACCAGATGTTCCAACGAGTAGTGAGGCGGGTAACGTTCATATAGTTGATGCGCCCCCATTTGACGTTCGGCAGGTCACTGTTATTGTAGGCGATGGCGAAAGCCTCGTCAAAGTTTTTGTCCGCATACTTGGACATGGCCTCCCCACTGGATTGTGCTGTGCTGTGGATCGCAATGATGAGTAATAGGTAAACGAGGCCAACCCTGGGCTAATCTCACATAATTAAGAACCAGACACGTTTCGCCTCTTCTTCGGGCGTCGCAAACACTTCATTAGAGATGGTGTCCTCATAGTTTTCGTCGTCGATGATCGGAATGCGCTCATCCCACATCTCGGCCTGTGCGCGCTTCGCCTCTTCATACCTCTCCGTGATGTTCACGCCGGCCTTGCTGAACAACGCTTGTACGGGCCCGCTCGTGATGAGACGGTCCACGAAGCCGGGTTCTTCGCCTTCCTGGGCAGCAGGCGCCGCCGCACCGCCGTTCCCTCTCGCGGGAGGAGCAGCGGCGGCAGTAGGGCGAACCGGGTTGGAGGGGTCGTAGCCTGCGCTCGTGGTCGGAGCCGCCTGAGCGACGGGCTGGCCGGGCTTCCAGCCCTCGGACATGTACTGCGCGTGGACGAGCGCGAGCGGCGCCGTGCAGAGGCCGAGTATGGCTGCGAGCGCGACCTTCATCGCGGTGGGGAGGTGAGGAGAGAGAGGGTTGGAGCGTCAGCCGGCACACGAGTGCGGTTTCAACTGCTCTCTCTCTCATCAACAATTTGGCTATCGCTATCAAGCCACCACACGGTCGGAGATGGGAGGGACCCCGGAAGCCCAGTGAGACCACACTTCCAGGCACGGAGCAGTGCGCGGGGGCGTCCAGGCGGTTACCGAAAAGTGAATCATGTGACCGGCCATAGAGAACTTCGAATCTGCATGATCGAAACGACCTCCGCACAGAGATCCGAGTGGGCTGCTCGCTCGTTGACAACTCGTAGTCTAGCCATCACACTACAGTCTAACAAAACGTATCCAGCTCTACTGAATCTCTAGCGGGTACCCAAAAGATCACTATCACAGTGTCATTCGAGGCTTTTCGCCTTTTCACCTCTCACCTCCAACCCACCTCCATCTCCTTCCCCCCTTTCCAGTTTCGCTGGCGCCTCTGCAATGCGCTACTGGCTTCCGGCCCTCACTCTCGCGCTGCTGTCCCCACCGGCTGCGGCAGTCACCATGATGAAGCGCGCGACGACCAAAATCCCCTCCGCCGCGTCCTTCTTTGTCCCGTCGCTCCCAGACTTGCACCAGGACCCGTCGCGGCCGCTGCGGATATGGGCTGGACACATCCTCGCCGACCCGACTGCGCCCCAGGCCGCGGACACGGACACGCTCGCGCATCTGTATTTTGTGCTGACCAAGGCGAGACGGACGGCGGACAAGGAGCGTGTCTTGTTCTGGTTCAACGGCGGCCCTGGCTGTTCCAGCTTTGATGGGCTGATGATGGAGATTGGCCCGTGGCGTGTCGACGGCAAGGGCGGTCTCCAGTTCCAAGAGGGCGGATGGGAAGAGTACACGAACGTCATCTACAGTACGTTTTGTCTCTCAGGGCGCCTGCTTTGACGGGGACATCTTTGCCTAACGCTTTTCTGCGCAGTCGACCAGCCTGCGGGGACAGGGTTCTCCTACACGAGCACGGACAAATACGTCCACGAGCTTTCTGAGGCGACAAACCAAATGATCGTCTTCTGGAACAACTTTTATCAAGTGTTTCCGGAGCTGCTCACCATGGACACGTATATCGCCGGCGAGTCGTTCGCAGGGCAATATATACCCTATTTCGCGCAGGCGATGCTCGACTCGCCTCTCAAAATCCCAATCCGCGGAGCTGCGATTGGAAACGGATGGATGGATGGCAGGCATCAGTACCCTGGCTTCCTGCAGTATGGCGTCAAGCATGGGCTATTAGAAGAAAACTCGGACGTAAGCACGTCCAATATTCTCTCTCTCTTACGCATACATTGAACTTGTCTTCCTCAGAACTGGAAAGCGGCAAAGAAAGTCACCGACGACTGCATCGCCGAGCTCGACGGCAAATACAAGGACAGCTCCCCCATCAACACCGACAACTGCGAGCAGATCCTCTTCTCCGTGCTCAAGGGCCGCGAGCACGTCGCGAACGGCACACGCTACTGCACCAACATCTACGACGTCCGTCTGGAGGACACCGTGCCTGCGTGCGGCATGAACTGGCCCCCGGATCTGAAGGAGGTCAAGCCCTACCTCGGACGTCAGGACGTCGTCGCCGCTCTGCACGCGCAGGCGAAGCCCACCGCGTGGGAGGAGTGCGTCGGGCGAGTGCACACCTCGCTCGTGAACAAGTACAGCCCCAGCTCGGTCACGCTCATGCCCAAGATCCTCTCCCGAATTCCGATGATGTTCTTCGCCGGCGATCAGGACTTCATCTGCAACTACGTCGGTGTGGAGAACATGATTCGCTCACTGGAGTGGAATGGCGGGGTCGGACTCGGAGTACGTGAGACCTGCCTCATCCGTGCCGCATTTGCGCTGACCAGCACCTCTCCTCGCAGACGGTTGAGACCCAGAATTGGTCTGTGAACAACACCCCCGCCGGCACTTGGGTGACCTCCCGGAACCTGACCTACGTCAAAATCTTCAACGCGTCGCACATGGTCGGCTACGACCTCCCGCACGTCGCCCACGACATGATCCTCCGCTTCATGGGAGTCGACTTCAGTTTCCTCACGAACGGCTCCGCGCGCATCCCTAGCTCGGTCGGAAGCGAGCACAAGCCGAGCGTGGTTCTGGCGGACGAGGCGCCACCTGCGACTACCAGCAAGGCGGTTACGCCGGAGATGGACAAGGCAATGTGGGAAGGTGTGTCTATAAACAATTCCCCTTCAAGTCGATCGAGTCTAACCCGTAAACAACTCCCCGATTTTTTAGCGTACTACAACGCCGGTTCCGCCGCACTTGTCCTCGTTCTCGTCCTCGCCGCAATCCTTGCCTTTTTCTGGTGCCGCCGCCGTCGTGCCCGTGCCTTCCGCCAGGGCGGCGGTGGGGGCGGCGGAGGAGGCGTACAGCTCCCTGGTGGCGGAGCCGATGAGGAGAGCATCCCTCTCTCGCGTTCGATGGGCGGATCCGAAGTCGCCGTTGGGAACGGGCACTATGAGGACGAGGACGACGGGCACAGACGGTACGGCGAACGCGCAGGGTTTTCCAAGGAGGGCAAAGGGAAAGAGAGGGCGGGCAACACTGTATTTGAGGTGGGGGACAGCGATGGAGAGAGCGATCGTCATTAAGTTTGTTTACGATCTCTAGTTCTGCAATAATTTTATGTCACGGGATGGAGGGTCGTTTCTTTGCATTTTGTGTGTTGTATAGTGAGGCTCGATTTCATTCGCTGTATTTTCAGAACACAAGACATACATTATTTGTAACTTGCCCTTGTACCGTACAGTTCTGTTACAGCAGAGAAGGCGTAAAAAGCTGCTGTGCTTCGTATGAAAAATTTCTACTTACCGGGTTTACCTATACTAACTTGATATCTACATATAAAATACCTTATTGGAGGTTTCAAATCGTGGTTCAATAAAGCATACATCTAAACATAATTAGATACAACTTCAAGTAGATACAATTGTATGCGTCATGGTTTAACCAAACCGTCAGCGACGCATAGCGACGAGTACGGCCGGTATAGGAATATGACGCCGCGCGGGCGCAGCTCCCGCGTCCGCCCACGACACCGAATCGACACCTCCGCAGGGCGGAGGCGGACTCAGGCGCGTGGTGAATGCGAAAAACGCGTTTGGGATAGAGCTGCGGCGGCGCTCATTATGGTGAGCGTTGTGACACGCCTCGCTCCGCCAACCTGAATGTTCAAGACGCCGTACAGCTGCGCACGCAGTGGTGCGCAAGGGCGCTTCAGTACGGTTGGAACGGACACTAGAGAGAAAGTACAATTTTTTCTGGAGACGGTTTTTATATGCAAGCGCCGTCACAGCCGTCACGTATTCACGTGATAAATCACGTCGCGTAGCCGATATCAAATGTCTTTGGTTCGTTTTCATCAACTCAAGCCCTGTTCTCGTTTCTCGCTGGACATTCACTAAAGCATTGTGGGCTACTGGCTGAACATTATGTCGCAAAACACACGTCTGCCTATGAAATCGGCGTTCAAGCATAAAATGCGTGACTCCATGTTCCCCCACGCTGAATCTGGAGCTGCGCACGCACCACCTTCCTCAATTGCTAGTGACCATGAAGTTTCAGTTAGCCCTTTTCTCGCGGATTGCATTTCAGCAATGGAACAATGTGGTCGTCACGTAAGTGGGCTGCTCCAATGCATATCCTCTTTCCTCATACACATTCGTCTAACCTGAGTCAGGCTCGCTCTGCTGAAGTGGCTCTTGCCAGCGGATCATACGACTGGCCTCGGATTTCAAAAGTGCTTTCGAGTGAAATGGTATGACAAGCTTATTGTTATTTTCTACTGTGTTCTGATAAGAAAGACCTCGCTACGGTTATTAGATATTCCATCTTATTGGGGAAGAGACGGTCCGATCATATAAGTCGGATCTCGCGGATGAAATGGAGCACGAGGTCCATAAGCTCATGGAGCGAGCGGAACTTGGCTTGAAAGAGCTGCGGCGGCAAGAGGCGAGTGCCAGGAGCGAGGTCCGTCGTATCATATATCAATTCACCGGTTCTTATTGAATCGTATGACCGTTCTGATCAGACTTATTCGTCTCGTGCCCCGTTACGAACAAAAGAAGAAAATAGTGCAGACGCTCGTCGGCTTCAGACACTCAAGAAGCAGCGCGAACGACTGGAGCGTGAACTGGCAGCTCTCGAAGCGGAGGTGGATGACCTGGTGTGTCTTGACCCCTGTTCTATCAGCGCATTGCCTATTGATGCACTCTCCAACGCAATGTAGGAACTGTCCGTTATGAAGTAATAAGCATCCGGCACAGATCCGATTCGTTTAGCTACCACACTCAATATGTCCTACGGAGCTCCTTCACGTACCGTGTGATTTGACCTCGTCTAGCCGTAAGAGGTAGCTAATCAAGTTTCTCAGAGGGTTTGTATCTGACTAAGGAGATGACACGCATGGCGGTGATTGGAATGTGGATCGGATGTGCACCTCCCTCATAAAAGTATTCCGTCTTTAATAATTGCAACTCCATATCTGATAAATACCACTAGAAAGACTATTCGTCACAAGCAAACGCGCAGTAGTGTTGGTAACCGAACAGTGTTACGGAAAACTGCTTGGATACGCATGGAAAGCTATGTAACGCCAAACCTTAGTATGGCAAACCTGCCAAATGGGTCACTGTACCGGTTCACGATCATCTCCACGGCCCCCGTATCTATGGTCTCCACTGGTTTTATTTCAGCCGATGTTTGATTGATCCTCAATCACCGTCAACTTGTTGGCAAAGTTGTCAAACCAGTGCAACCTAACGTGTATTGCTGGCGGTTTGTCTGATCTCTATTAACTTGTGTGGGTCTAAAAGGTAGATCGCATGGTTTCCTTTATTGAAATATGTTTACGTTGTCGCAAGTCCAATCAGAGCTACTATGCTTGCCCAATTCGATTTGTGACGTATATACATGCGCCGGGCGATATACTATGCTATCCGGGGGTGAGAAACGCCGGTGAGCGGATCGATAACGGCCACTTGGGTGCAATAAGCACCTACCGTTTCTTGAATTTTGCTTGAGTTCCTGAACGTGCTCTAGAAGGGTCCATCAAATCAATAGATAAGTCCGGTCCGACATCCGTGGGTTCACAAGTACAAAAACCTTTGGGCAAGGGCACCCTACATGCCCCACCATCCCTCCGTTTCTCCGCAAAGTTATTCTAATATACCTGACAGCACATAAGACTGCTAATATATTTTGCTTTTCTAATTACACTGCGTCGTTGGTTAATCTTCACTTACCAGCCACATCGACACCATGGCGCTCTCCTACTATTTTGTAAATCCTGAGGGGATCCTCTTTGCTCTAGCCTTCTTACTAATCGTCCGCTACGGTCGTACAATGGGAGGACCATCATTGCACCAGCTCCTTTCAACGAGTGCCAATCTCGTAGCTACCTCGGCGGTAACATCTGGTTCGACTGTACCCGTTTGCACTCCAGACCAGGTTACTACGGTACCACAATGGATAGAATGGAGTTTGAATATTGCCTCGACTATCTCTTACGTCCACGATTTACCTCAAGTAGTAAGTTACGTATATCATCGACGAATCAGGTTCTTAAGCTCTATACAGTTGTCTTTTCTTGACGGAACCCAGTGTGCACACTGGCAAACCTGCTCCTACCAAACCGCGCAAATCATCATTCTTGCTTCGCATGCGAAATTTTCCCATACTCCATTCGCTACTTTAACTCGACCAAACGCAAAAGTTATCATCGCGATTCTGGATGATGTGAGTCTATAATTAGTGTACTTGCTGAGTGGTCGCACTAACCAAAAGGGAACCTGCCAGATACTGCATCATTTCGATAAATATGCCTGTTCATTAGGTGTGGTCGTCAAGACCGGCCCTGGGGGCCCACGTGCCAAGCTAACTTATCTAATGGTCAAACTCTGCCACAAATACAGTTGGCTCCCCATGCGCTTACACCAAAGGGGAATCACAATATGGCTCTACCAGGTCAGCGGAGGCGGCTACTCAGACGTGCACAAAGGGCGCCGGCACGGAAAATACTTCGCCGTCAAGGAGCTTCGAGAACACATCCTGAACAAAGGGAAACCAGATTTTGCCCGCCGTGTCCGTGTGCCTTCTATATTTGCGCCTGTTGTTATTCACACTTTGAGGACTTAGTGCTTTTTCCAAGAGGTTATCACGTGGGCATACATTTCCCACGAACATATATTGCCCTTTCAAGGTATCATGAAGAACACCAGAGAGCAATCTTTGCCTTATTTAGTCTCCCCGTGGATCGACCGTGGCTCCGTACGGAGCTGCGTGAATACTACATCCATCCCTCCGCAGACAATCCTCGAATGGGTAGGTCATGAATCGATTCTCGACAATACTCTCTTATCTGTTGTATTATTTTATAGCTGGCCGAAATTGCGGATGGCTTGGACTTTGTGCACTCTTGCGGGATAGTCCATAGGGACGTTCGCGGCGTGCGTCAGCTGTCTATGTCACAAAAGTCGCTCAAGGCTAAACAAGTCTTTTCTCTTGGTTGCCCTAGAGCAATATTCTCATCGGGTCATGCGGCCAGGCTCTAATCGCGGACTTTGGTACCGCGCACATTATCGACAGCCGTTCTCGCCAGCCGTTAACTCGTAGCGGCTCTCCGCCTTGGATGGCACCGGAAGTTTTATATGCCACCTTGGGTAGAAGCCGTACCTTACAACAAACCCCGACACCTGCTGGCGACGTGTGGGCGCTTGGGTGTACTACGATCGAAGTATGTTCTCTCCTAACTTCATCAGAAGGATTATTGATTTTCTGCAGCTTTTTATGGGTGGTCACCCATGGGAAACTTTCTCTGACGTGACAATAATAATTATGCTCGCCGAGGGCAGACGCCCCGCATCCCAAAGCGACCAAATTGAGGACATGCCAGCTGCGCTTTGGGATGTTATCAACAAGACTTGGTTACAAGAACCAGAAGGGAGGCCATCGATGAAGCAAGTCAAACAGAGTATTCGTCAGATTTTGGACTTTATCCAACTTGGATGAGGATTCACGTGAATCTAACAGGTTCACCGACTCACAGCGTTTGTTACAGGTTTGGTTTATCTAATATTACTTGTGACGGTTCCAAGTTGGGAGGTGAAGTCAGTCGACACTTTGTGTTGTCTGCGCGGGAGAGAAGTATTCAGTTTAAATATTCGAATGCTCCCTCCTGTTTGCTCGGGTCGATCCAAGGCCTAGGTCTTTGGATAGACGTTGGTGCAAGCCACCCACTCTACCTATCATTTTCCTGTACTTAAGGGATAATTTTACTTTTTCCACTTATGCAGCACACTGGTATATATGAGCAAATCAAATCATTTTGATTAGAATGTTTCAAACTTGGTTCTCTAGCGCTCTTGACTTGGGTGCTTTTTCACAACACCGTAAGTGGCTCGGATTGAGAGTTGCTTCGCAACCAGTTGGTGATGCATGGCCAAATCATGCCATATAGGAGGTCTTGAGCTTACAGTAAGCACGTTTCAAAAGCAAATAGGGAAGAACGTGACAGTGCGCGATTATAGCGAACGCAAAGGTGGACCGAAGGACTTGAAAACAAAACGGTTGGCGACTGAAGAATGCAAGGCGGGTTCTTGGCCCCGAACCGCCAAACTTGCGCATCATTCAGTATTCCATCATCACCCAAATAGAAAACGGGTTGTCCTCCAGAACCCGATGTCGCTCCGTCGCGGCACCTTCCAGCTCTCATCATCTCATTCCATCTACGTGTCCAAATCGTCAAGTCCGTTCTTTAATCTTGCGTTAGAGGATTGGTCAGTAGCAACATTAGCCTCATAAGCGTCAAAACACCGAATAACACACAGTACACGGCAGGTTATTCAAGCATAAAACGCACACAGAGCCGCTTCTGCTTCTCTATCGTAACTCTCCCTGTGTGATAATTGGTAGGAATCAGAATCCGTGGAAAGAAGTGAATCATATTGCATTAAGGAGAGCGGGCGTACCGTTTATACGTCGTCGTTCGGGTGGAGGAACTGTGTATCATGTGAGCCCGAACTTCAATTTTTCACCAGAGTCTGCTATTAATGAGGACCAGGATTTAGGGAACACCAATTTCTCAATACATCTTTCTCGAACGTCTTTTGATCGCAATGAAACCGGGAAAGTTATTCTTTCCGCTGTACAAGGGCTTGGTATCAAGGACGCTCGCCTCAATGACCGGAATGACCTCTGTGTTGGGCCACACAAAGTCTCAGGATCTGCCTACAAGATTGTAAACAAACGAGCTTATCATCACGGCACGATGCTTATCTCAACCAGGCTTGATACTCTGGGAGATTTGCTTCGTACCTCAAAGGTAATCGGGATGACCGGATTTCTACTTCTGCTTTGCTCAATACCCGCGCGCTTAGGAAACAATGCAAACAAAGGGTGTAGCATCAGTACGATCACCCGTCAACAATTTACAGACATATCTCTCTGGTTTGACGCATTCGCGCTTTGTTGACGCTGTTATACGGGCTTTCAAAGCGCATTACGATGTTGAGGTGGACGAGGAGGTGCAGTACGTCCCTGAAGTTGCCGAGACTTTAAGTATCCCGGAAATTGCTCAAGGTATGAAGGAGTTACCGGTGAGTACTAAGTACGGAATGTATAGTACTATAATGCCTGCGACTGATTGAGTAGACATGGGAGTGGGCCTATGGTCAAACGCCAGAGTTTACCTACGAAATTATGCAATCCTTCTCTTGGGGACACGTTGTAAGCTTTTAGACTGCTTCAACAAAAATCTTATTAATAGCATTCTAGCATGCCAACATTCGATCCAAGCACGGTCAAATTCTCGAATGTAGCTTCCGTATTGCTCCCGCAGCTCCCGCGACCATTCCTGCTCCAAATGCAAGCGAGGACCATACAAGAACATACGCAAATATCAACCAAGAGCTATCCGTGCTAGAGGAAAGGATGAAGGGTAGAAAATATGGTTTCTTAGGTGAAGGAGAGCCATTGCATCCGGACCTAGGACCAGAGGTGGGCGAGGTAGTATCATGGCTCAATGAAGAGATGTCCAGTTGATATAGTTCGGCATTTTATTCCATAATTGTGCAAGTCGGATCATTTATGCAGATTAATGCTGTTAGCACATCGCTCCCTCGCACGCAAGGCTTTATCTCACGCAACCTTGACATACTCTCGCGTCACGCGAATTGTGTGCCTAAGCTCACAAATCTAGTACGGACAGCATGTTGCCCAAAAACCGAACGATGTAATTGCCCGGTGGGGAAGAGAAGGGTCGATAAGCTCCTCTACAGAGTCTTCTCGGTGTACCAAACACTATTAGTTGAGAAGCTCTCCGGTGCATATGGGTTTGTCTGGAAACAACATGTGAGCTCTCCATACTACAGACGAGGTTACAACATGACGCACCGTTTGTCCCCTTCTGTGTCCTGTCAACCTTTCATCACGGGCCATCATCATCTCTTCCCAGTTATCAATGTTATAACGAACGGGCTACAGTGTAAGGATGAGTGCAACAAAGCATTTTTTTGAGAATTTGTTAGCGTTTTAGCTAGCAATGAAGCTTCGAAGTAACTGATGCCCACCTTCCCCTGGTTTTGTGCACGCTTGGACACGTTCAAAAGTGTGCCCGCCGCCGCAAACATGATGGTCACGCCACCTGGTTGACATAGAAAAACCGGAATTAGACCCGTCCTGATCGCTTTAGCGTTTGGGCACACCGAAAGGAATGAGAGCCTCCCAAGGAACGGGCATAGTCAATGTCAGTCGAGTAGTGCAATCCGGCTTCGGAGGATACGGAGGTGAAGAGAGGTGTGTCACATATGTGACTGATAGCAGAATTATTAACTGCAGTATCAGGAAGTGCAAAACTAACAATATTTACGCCAGGTAAAGCGTGTGACGCTTGCGAAAATCTCGGAGTATTAACCGTTACGAGCACCGATATTTGAGTGTGGCGATCACCAAAACGAATATATTCCCATTTATACCTCGAATTAGTTTAGTGAAAGTCAGCCTATATAAAAAACTTAAAAACATCGCAACTCGACCAATTTGACTAAGTGTCCAGATTCTCTATTTGTACATAATATTTATTTACAAGAAGAACAAGCACTGGAGTGAATAGTTGTAGGAGAAAAGACAAAGACAGCAGAAAATATTAGAGCTGTACGTGTGCTTATGTTTAATTGTAATCCAAGCTTGATGGGTTTGATTACCCTTTGTGCAAGAAACTAGTGCTGAAGAAAGTTGAATGTAGTTGAATACCTCCAAGGAAGGCGCAATTATGGGATGATCTACCAAGGCGATCATCAGTCAACGCCACTGTCGGGCTAAACTTTGCTGCTGCACTTACAGGATGGAGACAAGCAGCAAATAACGACAACGATTACGTGCTGTGGTTACCGTAGTGATAAACATATGAGGCTTGGCCCGGCTGTGCAGCTAACACAGCATAAGGTTCTCCACCAGCCACCATTTGGCCATCAAAAGAAATAGGAGGCGCCTGTGGCTGAGACGTGGGATCCGAGTATGGGCCCACGAGTTGAATAGCGGTTGGTCGCGATCGTGCAATATTAGACATGGCAGAGTGGGAATCGGAAGAGGACGACAGATGATGATTGCCGCTATGGTTAATCCCGGGCCATTGTTGGTTGTATCCTGTAGCTGAGGTTTGTCCAACCTGGTATAGTGCGGGGCCTGGTGGTGTATTTGCGGGTCCTTGCGAATCCCACTGCTGCTGAGTTACGTATGCTTGACCGCCAGGCGGTGACTGCTGTGACCATTGAGCTAAATCACGAGGATAGTGACTTGCGGTAGAATCACGACTATAAGGGTCTCCAGATTGGTTGTATTGTTCGTAACCCACGAGCGATGTCGCAGAAGGGGATTGAGATTGCTGATACCTTGGCCCCGTGCTACGCTGACTACCGTAGGATGAGCTCGAAGAACTCCCAAATGACTCTCTCCGACTAGTGCGAGAATGGTTCTGAATGGGATAAGGATGCCCTCTCATCGAACCAGGTGGGCTAGGTGTTGGTCTAAACGAGTCTGGCGAGTAAGCACCCGAGTGTCCGTTCACAGTGAGGCGTCCGTCTGCAGATGTAGGAGGACTCGGGGACGAGGATGAGCGAGTGCCATTATCATAGCTTGGTGATACCATAAGTCCGGGTGTCCCTGTACCATAATTTCCGTTGCGATATCCATTTGGAAAATCAAGAGTCGTGTTCTGAGTTTAGTTATATACTTTATATCAGCAATTCGGTATAATGACTCCGAAAAACGACTAACAGTGTGAGACGTGTGCGGCGGAGAGGATTGAGTATTTGGAGAGACAGAAACGCGACCTTCAAGCGGAGGAGACGACGCGTCGGCACCGCCAACAGAAAAAGAGCTGAATTTGCCTCCTGTTGATTGTGGAGATGAAGGGCGGGCTCCCTTCTGCCAGCGTCTTCCCCAGTCAGTAATCTGCATGTATAATGTCAGGCCCAGAAAACGATTTGATGGTCGGTGACACCTACACTCCCTGAGCCTTGATCGTGAATGTGCTGGAGTTTCTTGGGAACAGGCCGCCCTTGAGTAGGTTCTGTACGCTTCCTGGACATCGTAGCACAACAATTACAGTGTTAAGATTGATGTGCTGAAGGGGATGGGAGGGGTTGTGCGCTGCCCTCTTCACAACAAAGTGGTCGGTTTAAGTACGTTCTTGCTGCAAGAGTCTGCCGACGGCCAGAACTCGAGCGATAAGATGTGGATGGAGGAACAACCCCGAGTTACAGAGGACTGTGTATGTCTTCGACCCAGTTGAACGCCGTCGTAACTGGACCTCCGAATTCAAACGAGACCGCATTGGAGCCGTGGGTCTTGAGAGGTGCAGCACCGTCAAGATCCCCCTGCCAGCCACGATCTTGCACACCAACAAGCTGGTGGCAATGCTGCCGAACGGCGAATGTCCCTTATGTCATAAGCTGCCGTAAGAATCGTTGTGCGACCTTGTGGCATGTCACGAGCAGGTAAGGAGCATAGCCGATCCAACTGACTGGTCCGACGTGGGTGGACGCTTCCAAGCAGGCGATGACTAGCCCGAGTAGGAGGTAGCTGTCAGTATCTTTAAAGTACACTCAGAAGCTGCACCGCCGCCTCACCCACGTGTTAATCGCGGGCGCTTGAGCTGTTGCATTTCAGGGACAAAGCAAGAGTAACGAGTGGAAAATCACGTCAAGCTATTCGAGGTTGAAACGAAAAGACTTGTTTGGGAGACGAACAAAAATTATATACATCTATGAATACATAAGCAAGAATAGACTCCATCTTCATACCACAAACCCGCCATTCCATCACCATCAGAACTCCCTGGCAAAAGCAATGCACGGCCACAATCGAGAAAAAAAAATGAACAAAAAAGACAGCTTTGGAAGGTATTAAACTGAGACCAAATGTTACACAAATACCGTGGGAGCAGAAACAGGTTAGGCGTCTATGCGTCTCAGCGAGGATCTCCACGAACACGGCTTCACCTAAAAGGGCAAGAGTTGTCTCCCAAAGGGACTTCAGTGCCATGATGGCGCGATCTTCATGATGGTGGTCCATTTCTTTTCCCGCTTCTCGCAATGTGACTCCCGTTGGCTGTGCTAGTACCCACGCCAGCCACCGATGAGTCGACACGTCGGGAGGCGACCGTACGCTTCCGGCTCAGGTCGGGTGGATTCGCGCCGACAAGTCCGGCATGCGTGATGTTCCGTGTTCCGCTAGGTGGTAGAGCATGCGACGCTGCCGAAGTGGAATTTCCACCGATGGTGGCAACAGCCGCCGCCCGTGGCCGTTGGAGTGCGGGTGGTCGCGTCGGAAGATCAGATGAAGCCATGACGAGGGTCCTCCGCGGAGTATTAGGTAGAACGCGCCGGCGTTTAGCAAGTCTAAGCACTGGTTCGCCCCCGTCCGCCTTGACTTCTCCCGCGCTTGGATCGCGGCTCGTTTTGGTGGGCAAACCCCGAGGGTTGACAGAGGTGCCTTGCTGAAGAGAGACGGGGCGAGCCGAGTCCTTACCAAGGTCCACTTTGTTTAAGGCACCCGAGGAGGCAACACGAGGGCGTTTGAGAGGAGGCTGGGTGCTTGCGGTCCTCGCGATCTTCCTTTGCTTCGCCACACTCTGAGACGTAGTCGTTGACGTAGCTCTGATGGGGGCATTATTTAACACGGCTTTTGGAGCTCGTGTGTGGTCGGAGCGGTGCTGGTCATCGACTCCTTCATTTCCGCTAATCACAACTGGAGCTTCGACAAGAAACTCAGATGGTGATGGCGACCAGTGGTGCCGACTTGGTGTTGATGAAACAGATATCGGTGCCGACAAATCCGACAGAGGCGACCGTGGACTGTCCGAAGGTCCCAAAACTGGCTCAGGAGAAGGTGATCGCACACGTTTGCGTCTTACAGGTGGTGTCGAAAGAAGTTTGGATGATAATATGAATGCACGGTTGGTTAAAATAGATCTGTCGTCAGGCCCCAGATCCGTGAACATGCTGTCCTCGCTAGGGCGAGCGGGTGTTCGAAGTGTAATATTTAATGTGTCGTCAATCTCAATGTCCGATGAATCGATGTCCATTGGCTCAGGCTGCTGCTCCGCCTTCTCCTCCTCCTCCTCTTCCTCCCACCGGCATGCACTGGGCCTCGTGGTAATGCCGTCGCCCCAGTAACCAGCCAGATTTATAATCGGCGGTGAGGGCCTCACTGAGGCGACTGGCGAAAACCCTCTTGGACCGCAGGGTCGTCGTTGAGGGGTGGAGGAACGAACGGGGTCGCGGCCGCATCGGGACGAGAGCCGAGTTGTGATGCGTGAGTGACACCACGAGGAGCATCGGCGGAGAGGTGGGCGGGTTGCTCTGGCGGAGGTGTCGGCGGGCTGCCGTATTTGCTGGCGAAGCTAGTGGGGTGACCTGACTTCGACTCGTCGGCCGCTTGGCCATTCTCTGAAGTGATGGGGTTGTTGTCCGTGAACCTCGAAAGGTATGATTGGACGCGTTTGGGCAGACGCGATTCGATGTGGCCCAGAGTGGCGGTTACTTGAGGTACAACAAGGTGAACTGGGACCATGAGAATGGCGAAGAGGAAATCTCCGAGGACGATGAAAAAGTCGAGAAGCATGTCAATAGTAAGAGCATGGGGCTTGAGAACAGGGCGGATGACGTGGAGATAGATAGGTTCAGCGCCCTGCAAGCTTCCATTAGCGTATGCAATATGGTGAAGGCTGTGTTCTGTATACTCACCCTCGCCCGTGAGAGCATCAGGAAGATGATGAGGACGCTATGCGAAATGCGTTTATATTGAGTGATCAGATCAAGTCGCAGGCTTCGAAGGTACTTACGATTTAATCTCGTCGTAGAAGGGAGTGAAAATGCGGAGTGTTGTGTCGACAGAACGTTCGTACATAATGTATATGCACTGGCCATACTTATCAGTGTGTGATTGACTATCAAGATCGCCATTCGAACTCACCCAGACCATCCACACTGCGATGCACCCTTTCATATCGCGTTTGCGTTGTGACAGTGCGCGTACACTGGGAAGGCCATCATTTTTCTTTGATGGTGGTGGCATCTGAAGGGTCTTGTAGGTTTCCCAGATGTTGAGGAAGAGCATGGCGAATCGAAGAATGGGTACGAAGAGGCCCATGGTGACAAAGTGGTGGTTGAGAGATCAGAGTGGATGATAGGCGAGGAGATGAGAAACAGATGAGTTGGGCGGCGACGTGGCTTTTAAAACTGTGTTCTGCGTTGCCTGCAGGCGGTTGGCGAAGACCCGAATTTCACGCGTCTTTCGTGCCACGAGGCAACCAACTGTCTGTGGCTCAATACGTTTCACGGACGTGCCGACTTCAGCGTGGACCCCCCAATCGTGATCAACGACGCGAGGTCGTGTGAGTAGTCACCGTATCACCGCCGTGGATGGCCGGCTCAGAGTTGATATCAATGTAGATTGTGGAGAGGAAGAAAGGGACGAAGCCGCATTAGAGAGAACTTTGAAACATGACCGATGCGTGCACACGATCACGTGGCCTCCTGCCATCGACTTCCAGGCTCTTCTTGGGCTGCCTTACGCTTAGCTCGTTCCCGCCAACTTAATTTCGTTTCCGTCCTCTCACCTGAACTAGCTTCTTCGTCGACTCAGCGAGCATGCCAAAAATTCGCACCACCCGGACCAAGAAGCCTCCGGAAGGATTCGAAGATATTGAGCAGGTGCGCTTGTTTCGGAGGCTCCGTCATAACTTGGTGTTGACGAAGTCTGGCCTTCCTCATGTCTGCTGGCACCAGATTCTCGATGACTACGCAAAGAAGATGCGTGATGCTGAGAACGAGTCCCATGAAGGCAAACGCAAAAGCGAGTCACTATGGCCTATAATGAGAATATCACATACACGCTCGCGTTACATTTACGAGCTGTACTACAAGCGAGAAGCAATAAGCAAAGAGCTTTACGACTGGTTGCTGAAGGAGGGATATGCGGATGCGAAGTACGTCTGCACTGCCTAAATCTTTGTATTGTTGCTGAAGGGTGTTCCAGTCTTATAGCAAAGTGGAAGAAAAGTGGCTATGAGAAACTATGCTGTGTTCGTTGTATCCAAACAAGGGTATGCTTTTTATCCAATATTCTAGCTTCGGCCAATTATCACTGACGCGCATCTTGTTCAGGATATGAACTACCAGGGCTCAACTTGCATTTGCCGTGTCCCAAAGGCACAATTGCGAGAAGGGACGGTAGTTGAATGTGTCCACTGCGGTGCGTGTTACTTTGGTCGTGCTCTTTGGTGTACCTTGCTCAAGGCCCAGCAGGTTGTCGCGGTTGTAGCTCTGACTCTTAATTACGTGTGACTCGGACGTGTTCATTTTGCTGTTTCGTTACGTGTACATTATAGCGATATTCAATCAGTAGCAACGTATGTCTGACGTGCCGGATTATACACCATCCACAACAACAATCATGGTATGACACGTATAAGTATACGATAGATGTTTAGCTTACTCACAGCGCATGTGTTTTCGATTATGCAACCATCTGCATCATGTGGCGTTGAGTTCGGGTCGTTGGGATCAAATCCAGTAGGTTATCGACTGATTGCAGCACCTTTAATCACGACCTCGTCAGATATAAATTGTGGAGAATCGCACGATTTAAAAAAAATATCATACACGCACCCTCTATTGAGCCTGACTTTCTGAACCTCGAGCAGCCATTTTTGAAGCGGATTAGAGCCGAGGGAAGCCCTGACACATCAACGTCAACGGTCCCCCGCGCTTTGTCTGCCTCCAGCCACCAAGTCGCTAAACTCGTCGAACACACACCCCGCTGCACTCCGCATTACTCAAGTATTTGAGCACACCATTCACTACTAAAACCGGCTTTCCATTTCTTCATATTGTTCTCTTCGACATCCTCCACGATCTCGATGGTCCTACTCGACCTCCTACTCAAGCCGTTTGCGTATGCGTCCCTCCCCGCACTCGCACTTCACTATGCTGCCCAGAAATCACCAATCGCACGTTACTACGTGCGCCTAGGGCTGTACTTGTCCACAATGGGCGTGTGCTCTATATGGGGTGTCATCGTCTCTATTGGAATGGCTCTTATAGGAGAGAAGTACAACGCCAATTTCGTGACGGCGCGCTCGTTTTACTATCTCGCGGGTTCTCTTCTGGACATTCATTTTGAAGTGGAAGGAGAAGAATATTTGGAGAATCGCCCTGCAGTCTTGGTTGGCAATCATCAGAGCATGCTTGACATTCTCTATCTTGGCAGGTGTGTGAACCGTAGTAGCCTAAAAATGACCAGGAACATCCATTCTGACTTGAACTTAGGATATTCCCCAAACGAGCATCCATCATGGCAAAGAAAGAGCTCCAATGGATGCCTCTCCTCGGGCAATACATGACCTTCTCTGGCGCAGTCTTTGTCGACCGCGGCAACAACGCTCGCGCTGTCCAGTCTCTGCGCGCTGCAGGAGAGACAATCAAGGCTCAGTCAACATCACTGTGGATGTTCCCTGAAGGAACTCGCTCACTCAAGCCGGTGCCAGACTTACTTCCTTTCAAGAAAGGTGCATTCCACCTTGCCGTGCAGTCGGGCATTCCTATCATCCCTGTGGTTTGTGAGAATTATTGGAGAATATACCATCAGGGCGTTTTCGAACCTGGTGTGCTCAAAATCAAAGGTGTGTAGCCTATGAGTACGAGTAGTGAATTGAATGTTTAATTTCCTTTCATTACAGTTCTTCCACCAATCTCGACTACTGATCTTACCACGGACGATATCGGCGAACTGGCTGCGCGTGTGCGGGAACAAATGATCTCGACTTTGCGTTCGATTTCGTCAACTCCTGAACAGCCCGTTTCCATCCCGGCACCGGCGGCTCCTCGGGCCCAGTCTCCACCTCGTTCGCCGTCACCACAAGATGAGCCCAAGACTGTCATCGATGAACGCGTGCCGGTTGACCCTCGGGACAAAGAGAAGACTCCTGGCCCTCGTGAACGTGACATCAGTCATGAGAGCTTGTATTCTAGCTCAGCTAGTGAGGCGAGATTGACCCAGGCCAGTGAGGCAGAAACCGAAGAAGATGAGGGAATGATCCTTGTCGGTCGCCCTGGTAAATCTTAGTCTGCGAGAAGAAGACAGTGGGTTAATGCTGAGGGGTCGAGATGAATGGTCTGGAGAGCTTTTTAAAGGTTGAGATGAGGGAAGCGCATTTAATTCTTCTTCTTTTGACTGTCGATTCGTTTTTGATTACTCGGATGAATTACACTTTATTTCATGATATAAAGTTTCATTGCACGACGTTACATTTCAGAGTTCTACCTGTTTACATCAAGATAGATTTTCACTCGGCTGCGGTTGAGCTATAGTCGGCATCTATGGACTCAGGAGTCTTCGCTGACTTGCTTGTACCCCGCATTCAATCCGTGGTGAACTTATACGTGGCGGTCCAGGTGTAAGGTCGGTCCGGACCGTAGATTGCGTCTATGCCCCATTGTGGGTTGCTCAGTGCGTCAATCACATCCTCCATTTCTAACACCGCGCAGCTGCCACGCCGGAAAAGTCGTGCAAAGAACACGAAGTAAGCACGAGGCAATCTCTAATGAAATGCGTGAGGCAGACGCACCTATACTTTTCATATTTTACCCCGTTCTTCCCGCCCTGGGAAGCTTTCGCTGAAATTGTGCCGTCAAAGCCGTCGCATGTGTAGATCTGGAGTGCGCGCTGGTCGGAACTGACGCTCAACTTGATACCCGAAGCAGGGCTGTAGAGCTCAAGAGCAGTTGCGGTCGAAAAAGCGTTTGCTTTGCGGACGAAGCAGTTGTCGTAGCCAGTACAGCCTGTCCCGCAGAGATCCTTTGTTTTAGAGAGCTGACTGCCAATAGGACGGGCCTTGCGGAAGTCAAGAGGCGTGCCATCAACACTCGGAAGTTGGCCGTTAGGAATCAGGATGCCGTCAGTGGCGACGTAGTTCGTCGCATCTGGTGTGTAAAACGTGTGATTGAGGACGGAGGATTTGCTGGAAAATGCAAACTAATTGTGAGGAATAGACTTTTTTAAGATGGATAATTGCTTACCGGCCGTCGTAGGCATGATATCCATCAAGATTCCAATACACATGCGAAGAAAGCATGATGGGAGTTTTACTGAGCAGCGCGAATATTAGTAAAGTCTAATATTCATAATGCACTTCGTAAATTAGATAGAATCTCACCCATCGGCAGTCGCATTCATGTCGATCTTCCAAGTCGCATCCTTCTTTAGGGTGTAGGTAACCTGGGAGATGCAAATAAGCAAAGAAGTTCTTGGATAAATTACAGAAGCACTCACGTAGGATTCAACAGTACTAGGGAAGCCCATGCTTCCGTTGACATCTAAACGATAATTAAAAATATGCCCCCATCATGTACCAACAGTAAAAATCCTACCAAGCAAATAATATGTGACGCTCGAAGAATTCAAAGCCACAACTGTCCATGGACGCAAGTCCCAACCAATTGCACCACCTAAGATACGGTATTATGAAATCAGATAGTTAAAAATAATAGTGAGTTGGCCCTTACCATGTAAAGAGTTGGTCCCATTGTGTTCGTTTTTGTCGATCACATAAGTTTGATTATCAAGAGTAAACTGTAGTCGCTTGTGTTAAGGTAAAAGCCATATTTATAGTACCAAACCATACCGTAGCATTTTTTATACGATTGGCATAACGGCCAACAACTGGGCCGAAATATCTTAAGAAAAACTGGTAAGTGCCAAAGCCTCAGATCTCTTATGGTGGATAATTACTTACCTAGATGGTGGATTTAGATAGGTAGTCGTATTGTCATAGCCTACATTTATCATTTATAGTAAATTAGTACGCAAAAATCTGCTCTCTCGACAAAACAAACCTAGCACAATATCACGGAATGTTCCATGCTTATCCTTTACCCAGAAGCTGGTGACCGTGGCACCCAAAGAAATGATTGATGCCTTTATGGACTTGAACTGTGTATTAGCCGCCGTAATAGTAGCATGTGCCTTGAGTATGATTAATTATACCTTGTCTGGGGCGCTGATCCAAGTATTTTCAAGCGGTTTAATGAACCCTGGAGATGCCAAAGCAGAGGAGACCAGTGCAAGGAACACTGTCGCCAGAGTTGTGGGGGCCATGTTTGTGCAACGCATGGCGTGAAGGTACAGCAAATGGAAAGCTGAGAAAGGACAGGAGATTCATAGACCCGAAGCATGTAGAGAGCATTTATAGCAAACAGTAAAGCCGCTTAACATCGTCATCAGAAAGTTCGAAGCACCAACACGGTTGATGCAGAAGCGTGTTTTTTGGCCAATTTTAGCTATTTGTACCGGATTCTTTCCCCGCAGTGAGATCCCCAGAGTCTTGTTGGATAATTTGTGGTGAAAAGAAGCAAAGAATCGGGGCCGCACGGGCCGTCGCCAACCCATTATGCTTCACGTGGCCATCACAAGACCCATAAGATCCGATTTTGGTTTATTGACGGAGAATTATATCGTATTGCGGAGCTATTGGATGGCGTCGAGGGCTACGAGTCGATGCTTGTTTTTATTAAAACAAGAACTTGAGAATGAGTATTGATTGCATCCAAAATGTCAGCTTTGAAGTGAGCAAAGGCTTCAAGATGTTACTTTTAGATGACAGAATGATAAAAAGACTATATCAAAAGCCCGAGGTGACAAACAGAAGATGGATATTTTACTCACGATATATACACCCTAAGTACAGGGTCGAATACATGTACATAAGCAACTTTTCTCGAATATATACAAGTTTCCGCCCACCATATATGATTTCTATCAATTATGATGTTTCTTCAAGTAATTTCATACACGGGGTTTGTGTCCAGCCTTGTACGTACATAATGA
>JAZHGK010007081.1:0-12066 GCA_037855215.1 Waitea zeae
GGACCGCATGCAGAAGGAGCTCACCTCCTTGTCGCCGGCGTCGATGAAGGTGAAGATTGTGGCGCCTCCAGAGCGCAAGTACTCGGTCTGGATTGGTGGTTCGATTCTGGCGTCACTGTCGACGTTCCAAAACTTGTGGTGCTCAAAGCAGGACTACGACGAATGTGGCCCTGGCATCGTCCACCGCAAGTGTTTCTAAGCGAGTGGCGCATCTATATTGGGCGTACCAATTCTATTGTGGGGCGAATGGTTGAAGCGAAAGAGGCTGTTCACTACGTGGACTATAAAATCTTTTACGTATAAAGGACGGACGTTTAGGCTTACGAAATTGGCTTTATTTGACGACATAAACAGAGTATCTCATTCGGCGTAGCTCGTCCAGGTACACGGCCAATCTTCGAACTCTACTTTATCGAGACTGATCTCACCGTGGGGGTCACGCAACACCTCGATTCGGCGCACTTTGTTACTATGTCCTTCATCTTCTGGTGGCAAATGCAAATGGATCCATTTGAGAGATTTGAACTGCTTTAGTATCGTCAAGTTCTCCATATTTGCCAAAAAATGTGCATCACCATGCTGAGAGTGAGCAGAACCATTCAGTAAACGCTCTATGAGTGTCTTTTATAGCGCGAGAAATACTCACAAGGTTGCGCATATCGATGTGTAATCCTATCATATTAGGATATAATTCGGGGAGCCATCTGAAGGGCATATATCGGCTTCTAGCTCCCGATACCAAACGTAATACCTGCAAATTTGGAAGAGAAGGTAGGTGTGCCCCTGGGCTATGGGAGGTGTCCATCATGCTCCATGGCAAATCAAGGGAGTGGACAGAGCATAGAAGAATACGATACAGTGGATATGACGGGGTGCACAAACTTCCGTTGATCCTGCCATTCAAATCGAGAGTTTGGACGGCAGAGGCGTTAAGCGCTTCCACTAAGCTGCGTATCGCAGGTTCGTCCGGCATATATCGCGGGGGTAAAACGAGAGAGGTGAGTGTATGCGAGTGTCGGCGAATGAAGCCTGGAAACTCGTCCATGCCTTCCGTTTCTGGGATAAAAGCTCTAACGCCATGTACTCGCTCAGACACGGCGAAATAGGTGAGTTGAGGAAACGTCACGGTGTGAAAGAAGGGCCCGAGACTTAGGGCGGAACAGCCAAACGTCCTTTTTGTAAAGTCGATTGAGAGGTGCGACAAGAGCGGAGTGGAAACATGAAGGTCTGATGGGAATTCAATAAAATCAGGTGGTGGTTGATCATGAAATTGGCCAGACTCAGACATAATTTTGAGAGTAAGCCGTCGTAACCTTCTCATCTCTTTCAGCTGCGGGGAAATTAATGTAATGTCTATCAGTTATTGATCTCATCATATAGGGGCCTTAGGGCCACTTGCCTGTGGGAACGGCGACGGCATCATTTGGATTGCCCAGAAGAAGGTAATCTCTTCGACAGAGAGCTTGTTCGCACCGGCAATCCTTTCCAAGAACTCAACCGTAGCCGCCGTGCTCTTTATATTAATTTCATTGATTCTTGGGAACTGATCCAAAAAGCGTTCAAGTTGGGATGCTTCGGTTCCACTGCCATGGTCAATTTTACTGGAAGATCTTCTGAAATACTCGAATGATACGTAATTTGCTTGGCAAACGCCATCTACTGTGGGCAAACGGGATATGTCCTCCTCTGTTTAAAGCACCCCATTTGGGTTAAGACGCACTTGAAGACGAATTGGAAGTTCAAAGCGCAGAAGTTTGTAAAGCTTGCGAGATGTCGCTGCCAGGGCTAATAGCGAGTATGATCCAAAGAAGCGTGAAATGTAGAGTAGCAGCTCGTGAGGAAACTCGTGTAGTTGAAGTACAGTGGCGGCCATTTGAGTCCGTTATACGAGGTTACAGAAAGCGGGAGCCGTAAGTTTGTTGATTGGTGTCAGAGTCTTTATAGTAGCACCGAGACAATAGCACAGTTGATAGATGCAAGGACGGGGTGAAAGTCAAAGGCTGAAGACGGCTGCTATTGAGTTCGGCAGGTTGTCCTTGCTTTCGGACAGGCCCCGGGTATGCCCACCTCCCCACAGCGCTTTCGCAGCTCGTGTGGCCTGGGAGCAGTATGGTCTGTTGGGGCGACCCAAATGGGTCGAACCTTGACTCGTTGCGGGTCAGGCTGACCCACAGACAACTGGCCTGGAGAGCTATGGAACTCGTTGATGGCTTGCGAAGCGCACTTCGCCGCTTTCTCACAGTCAGCCTTCTCCCTCTCTTCTCTCGAGTTCCACCAATCTCTCACACTTGACGGGCGTCGCTCACTAGCATTGCCATTGCCTATACGCCATTGCCTCTTCTCCATTGCCTCTTCTCCATCGCCTCTTCTCCCTCGCCTCTTCTCCTTCGCCTCTTCTCCTTCGCCTCTGCTCCCGCCCCCCTCACCCCTCACCCGTCTAGGTCGTTGCATCAAAGTGATTCCTTGGTTCTCCAAGTATTTGTGTCATCCACACAGGTTAGCTCACGGATTATCCGTAGGCAATTTTATAATCACCTTGGATATACGAGGCTCACAGTGCAGATGCCAATCGACGCTCTCGGTTAGCAAATGGCCGTCTTTACAGATTGGAGGGTTGATTTTGGCGAGTGTTCCCCAAGCATACATGTATAGCTCTGATTTGCGTATTGGTCTTGTAGATCGTGATTGATTTATTGATATAAATGCTATCTCTGCATCAACTATGGGAATATGGACAACCAACCGACCGACCGGGAGCCTGATTTTCTGGATGAATTTCGCTGAAGTATATGTGGTGAATCAAAAACTGATTCACTTAGTCCTCCGACCAGGTACATGGCCAATCTTCAAAAGTATAGACCGCGATGTTCATCTTGTCTCCTCCATCTCGTTTAATCTTAATTTGGCGCACTTTACCCACGTTCTTTCCGTCCTCTACTGGCAGCCATACGCCTGTCTGTCTAAGAAATGGAAATTTTGCGAGAAAAGCTAGGGCTTCAATGTCATCGAGCAGGAGTAGGATGGCTCTCCGTTCTTCGCAGAGCACGTCCTCGCTAACCTCATCGGACGGGCCACTGTGCTGAGAGCAGGTTTTAGCCAAATCTATAACACACTTAGAATTATTGGGTGACAAACTCACAAAATTGCGCAGATTTACGTGTAGCTCGACAATTTCCGGATACGATTGAGGAAGTTGCTCAAAGCGAGTTTGTTCGCCGTATCTCAACACCAGGCGCAGCACTTGCAGACCAACCAACGAAGGAAAATGAAACGGCGATTCTTCGCTGTTTTGTGCTGTATGGGGCCTTTTTCCATCATCGATTGTGAGCCTACGTATACCGCGAAGGGGATTCGTGATAGTAAACAGTCGCGCAAACTCACGACCTATGGTGAGATTTTTTATGCAGGAGTTATTGAACGCGTTTGGCACGCTGTGGTCTGGCTCCGTCGTGCTTGGCAGACTCCAATGTGGCAAAGTGAGAGATATGAGAGTACGCGAGTGTCTATCGATGAAAGCAGGTAAATGACTCAGATCTTCATTTGTCCATCTCCATTGCTTCAGATTGCTAGTCGTGCTGTGTGTCAGTATAAAGCAGGTTAGACGTGAGAGTGTTACGTCACTGAAGAAAGCTCTCAGACTTGGAGCTCTGTAGTGTTTGGTAAACGGCCCCCGTATAGAGATCGAAAGCCAGGATAAGTGTGGTGCAAGGACATGAAAGTTGGACGGGAACTCATCGATACGTAAAGAATTTTCGTACTGGGAGAGATGGAATAGTCTAACGGAAAGCCGCTGTAAGTTTTGCAATTTCTGCAGCTGAAGACTTAAGCGTAAATATGATGGACACTGTTGCGAGAGTTTTCAAGGCTGAGCGCTAATGACTTACCTGTGAGGATGGTAAGGGATTGCGGAGCAACCAAACAAAAGATAGGTGCTCGACAGATAGTCTATCCACTCCGGTAGCCATCTCCGTTAGAAGTGTAGACGTTGCCTTTAGAGATTGCAGCCGAACCTCCCTGATGTTAGTAAATCTATTCAGGAAATCTTGAACCTGAGGGACGTCGGGTTCTCCAATTGGACCTTGTCGGCGAATGATCAGACAGTTAGGTCTGCGAGCGCCATCAATTGCGGGTAAAGATAACGCAGACTCCTGCGTGTCATCTATTGTACTTGGATCTGATCCAAGATTGTATTCGAGAACGACACGAAGTTCTAAACGTAAGAGTGCGTAGAATTGGTGTGAGGTCGCGGCTAAAGCCAAAAGCGAGTACGGTTCGAGGAAACTGGATATAAGAATCAAGAGCTCTTTTGGTAGCTCGTGTAAGGGAAACATAGAGTTGAAATCGTCCTATAAGGTGGGTAGCAAACACCGGAGGGTTGGTTGTTGACGTTAGCAGTCAATGCAAGAGGAGTGACGGCCCGAGATGTCACTGCTGGCGCTGGACCTTGGTTACTTAGTGGGGTTGGCGTGACCAAGAGAATCACGAAATTCGAGGACCCGTGGGGGCGTGCACGGGTTTTCCCGCCGTTTCTCCACAGGTCCTTAGATCTTTTCCTTCGCACCCGTCTCTCGCACAGGCGTCGCCTACTCGTAAGTACACACACGCAGTCGCTCCGACTCTCTCGCTGCTACTACCCCCGCTCTACCACCCATCTGGACCAGTGCACTGGGAGCATTCCTCTGCCCGTACCCTACAGGTTTAACCGACCACTAGTTGTCAATCTGTGGCCTCTCCCACAGACGCGGCTTAGGTGTCCGCGGGGCGTGCATCTGAGCGTAAACTTCGAGTTTTTGCCCATGGAAAGTTACTCTAAGCAAGTGTGTGCACTGTTATTCTGAAGGTTCACGCGTTACGGGTTATCTGTGGGAAGTATCGTAGTTATCTTTCGTCTATGGGACTCACATGGAGATGCATATTGATGCTCTCTGATGCTCTCACATAACTGACTTCACAGATCGGTAGGTCGATTTTTGTGTCGTTGTCGGCTCGTTCTAGAACTTGCGCTTATCACTCGTGCTCGGAGCAGAAGTACAACGGGTCCAGCCCTAGCTTTGATGTTTGTCGCAAGTGTTTCTAAGAGTGCATGGCTTTGGTTTGCCTGCTAATCTTGTGGATTTTAATCTGTTTGTCGATATAATTGCTGTCTCTGAAACAAACAAACAGAGGTTGCATTTTTTCGAACATGTTTTGCTAAAGATGTTTGTTCATTCTTAAGCAAAGTTTAATATTGTTAATACTCCTCCCAAGTACACGGCCAATGTTCGAAAGTATGGACGGTAACACGTGTCTGTTCTCCTCCTCCATTGCGTCCAACGTTGATTCGGTGCACTTTGCCCATGCGCGTCCCCTTTTCTATTGGCAAATATACGTTTATTCGTTCAAGGGACTGGAATTGTGCAAGAAAGGTCGGAGATTCAACACTATTAAGCAAGAACAAAATTGCTCTCTGTTCTTCGCAGAGCATCTCTTCGTTAACTTCTTCGTGGGATTGATGAATGGACTGAGAACAAGTTTAGCCAGGTGCCAAATAAATTCGGGAGCTAATGTAATACGGAAGGCTCACAAATTGGCGCAGATCTACGTGTATCTCGACCATTTCTGGATACAATTGAGGAAGTTGCTCGAAATAGCTCTGCTCGCCGTGCCTTAACACTACGCGCAGTACTTGCAGACCAAATAACAAAGGAAGTTGAGAAAGTGGGTCTTCCATGTTTTGTCTTCCGTTTCTCCTACTTCCGCCATCGACCGTAAGCTTACGAATGCAGCAAACTGGATTTTAAGAGGTGAACAATTGCGCAGCTTGGACACGGCCCATAGTAAGGTTTTTTATACACGAACAGTTGAGTGCATCTGACAAACCATAGTCCGTCGGTCCCTTTGTAACTGGGCTCGGCAGGTTCCAGGACGGTGACGTGAGAGATGTGAGAGTCCGAGAGTGCCTACGAATGAAAGCAGCTAATTGATTTAAATCTTTCCGTGCCCATAGCCAACGTGTAAAACGCCGTTCGAAACTAGCCTTATTGTGCTTCAAGATGAAGCAATTCAGATGCGAGAGCGTTACGTCTCTAAAAAAGGCATTCAGACGTGAAAATTCCGAGTTTTTGTTGGACGAAATCTGTATAGAGATTAAAAGCCAGGATAGGTGAGGTGCAAAAACATGAAAATTGGAAGGGAGCTGGGCAAAACTAGAGTTGGTTTCATGTTGTGAGAAATGCAAAAAGTTAATGGAAAGACGCCGGAGATTATGTAAATTTTGCAGCTGAAGAATTACGTGTCAGCATGATATGCATATTGCCAATTTCGTTCAAGCTAAGCACTAACTACTCACCTGAGAATACGGCAAGGGATTACGGAGCAAGCAAGTCAGAGATAACTCCTCGATAGATAGTTTAGTCGATTCAGCAATAGCCTTTGTCAGAGATGAGTTTCTCATTCTTAAAAAGAGTAGCCGGACTTCGCTGATTTTAGTGAGCCTGTTGAAAAGGTTTTGAAGCCGAGGGACGTCAGATTCTTTGATTGAAATTTCTCGCCAAATGACGATTTGGTTGGCTTGGCAAACACCGTCTACCACGGGCAAAGAAGACACAGATTCTTCCCATTCATCTATTGTGTTTGAGTGTTCTCCGAAACCGAGCTTAAGAAGGATAGGAAGTTCAAAACGTAGGAGTCCGTAAAAATGGTGCGACGTTGTGGCTAAAGCCAGAATGGAGTGTGGTTTGAGAAAGCTGGAAATAAGAATCAAGAGCTCTTTGGGTAACTCGTATAAGGGAGACATGAACTGAGACGGTTGTATAGGAAATTTAGACATCAAAGATGCGATGCCCACTTGTTGATGATGATAGCTATAGTGGAAGAGTATGTTTTATTGGCAATCGATGAAGCTCCGAAGTCACGTTGCGTGGGGGCTGAAGTCACGTCGCGTAAACAGGAAATTGGCACTTAATGAAACGAGTCCTCCTCCCTCGCACCTCGTCTCTAGCACAGACGCAAGTCGCTCTGGCTCCGATCGCTTCTTCTCCCGCTCTATCCACCCGTCTGGATCGGTTTACTGGAATTATTTCCCTGCTGGTACCCTCCGAACCCAGCCGGCCACGTTGTGAATCTGCCGGCTCTCTGACAGACGCAGCTTCGGTGGCCGGGAGGCGTGCGTCTGAGCTTAAGCCTCAAGCTTTTGCCCATATGCAGTTACCCTTAGCAAGTATGCACACCATATGCCCGAAGACTCACGGTTTATCTGCGGAAAAGATTATAATTATCCTTTGTCTATGAGACTCCTATTGGAGACGCATATTAACGCCCTCATATAGCTGTCTCCACAGATCAGCAGGTCAATTTTGGTGTCGTTGTCAACTAGTTGCAGAACTCATACTTATAACTGGCCCTCGAAGCGGAAGTAAGCATGTCGAGTGCAGCTCTGATTTTGATGTTCATCGCAGGCGTTCATAGGCGTGCACGGCTCTGTTTTATTTGCTGATCTTGTGGATCGTAATTTATTCATTTGTGCAAGTTTTACCTCTGAAACAAACAGATAAAAGTTTGGTATTTTCAAACTAAAGATGATTGTAAATGAGTTGAGCAAAATTTGGTTCGCTTAGTAGTCCTCCCAGCTACACGGCCAATCTTCGAGAGTACGGATGGTAGCGTCTATCTTGCCTTCTGCATCTCGTTCAATGCTAATTCGGCGCACTCTAGCCACAGAGGTTCCATAATATTTTGGCAAATACACGCGTATCTGCCTGAGAGACTGGAACTGTGCGAGGAAGGTTGGATCTTCAAGGTGATCGAACAGGTGCGAGATGGCCCCCCATTCTGCGCGGAGCACGTCCTCGCTAATCTGACGGGGCGGGCGACTGTGCTGAGAACAAGCTTTAGCGAAATGCCAAACACATTCGGAAGTCAAATTGATGTGAAAAGCTCACAAATTTTCGCAGATTTACGTGTAGCTCGACAATTTCCGGGTGCAGCTGTGGAAGTTGCTCGAAGTAGCTTTGTTCGTCATGCTTCAGTACCAGACGCAGTACTTGGAGACCAACCAACGAAGGAAACTGATAAGTTTCCTTGTCTCCTTTTGCGAGTGTCTTATCTGCCCCATTGAGTGTGAGCCTACGAATGCAGTGAAGTGGTCCCTGAGTGGTGAACAATTGCGCAGCTTGACTGCGACCCATAGTAAGAGTTTCTACGCGGGAGCAATTGAGTGCATTTAGCAAACCTTGGTCTGGTCTCATGTTGCGTGGCAATTTCCAGGGCGGCAATGTGAGAGATGTGAGAGTACGCGAGTGCCTACGAATAAAAGCAGACACTTGATCTAATTCATTCTGTGTCCACCTCCATTGGTTCAGGGGGCCCGAAAAACTAGATTTTTCGTGTTTCAAAATGAAGCAAGTAAGACGTGGGAGCGTTACGTTCTTGAAAAGGGTATCCAGATATGGATCTTCCCGGTTCTCAGTATACGGCGTCTGTGTAGAGACGGAGAGCCAGGATAGATGAGGTGCAACGACATGAAAATTGGATGGGAACTCTGCCACATTGGTGGTTTCATGTTGGTGGTGATATGCAAGTGTAATTGAAAGGCGCCGTAGGCTGTGTAAGCTCTGCGGTTAAAGCATTTCGTGTAAATATGGTACGCACTACTGTGGGCATTGTTAAATATTCGGAGCACTGAATACTACTCACCTGTAAGGATGGTAGGGGACGCTCAAGCGAGCAAACCGTAGATAGCTCTTCGATAGGCAGTTTAGCCGCCCCGGCAATAATCTTTATCAGGCGTTCGTTTGTCTTCTGTGTACAGAGCAGCCGAACTTCATTAATTCGGGTGAGCCTGTTGAAAAAATGTTGCAGGAGAGGAATGTCGGGCTCTTTGGTTGCAACTTCTTGGACAATAATGAGTTTGTTGACTTGAGAGATACCGTCTACTGCGGGCAAAGAGGACACAGAATTTTCCCACTCTTCCAATGGGTTTGATGACCGCGCTTCAGAGCCAAGCTTGAGCACAATAGGGAATTCGAAACGTAAGAGTGCATAGAATTGGTGTGAGGTCGTGGCCAAAGCTAAAAGGGAGTGTGGTTGTAGATAGCTGGAAATAAGAATCAAGAGCTCTTTAGGTAACTCGCATAGTAACAGATGCGACATGGCCCAAGGTCAATGTACGCGACGAGTAAGCACCAGAGGTACGGTGTTCACTTGTCGAACTTGGTGGCTTTTGAGTAGTGGAAGAGCAGACGATCAATCGAGGATCGGTTGAAGATTATCGATTCAACGAAGTCACGTTGCCTGGTTAACTTTTGGTCCGACCTGCTAAACAGGTAGTCAGCATCACATACTACTATATCCTGGTAAGACCGAGAATTACATAAGAATCTGATTCACTTTACTTATGTGCATATGTTTGAGTTTATGGCATAATTACATGGCTCAAAATTCGTGATACGTGCTGGTTAGATGAAGTTCAAATTGACGCGAAGAACTCAGATGCAAAGGCTATTACTATGCTCGCTCACTGAAGGTTCATGAGAACATAAGATATGAAGTCTAGAGCCAGAAGGCCTCTGAGCTAAGATCCTGTTGATTTCACCTCAACCCATATCCTGACTTACAATGCCTTTAGTACGCTTAACCAAGATTCCGTTAAAGCTGGACAGGTAGACCATTGCCACACATCAGCTACTGACACTTGCATACATATAAAGCGGCTAGCCGTTATAGGGCTAGCCGCTTTGATCCTCTCTTTTCTTTGTTGCTTTGGAAAATAGGCCGTGTCCTTGCTTGCTATGCGAATCTGTCATAAAGAGAGGCCTTGTGGTCAGGCACTGTAACGAAACAAAATTGAGTGAGGGTTTGTTACGCTGATTGATCAAGCCTTCCCCCTTCTAAAGTTCAAGCCTGTTTTTCTTGGGCTTCGCATACGAATAGCAGCTCACTTACGACGATCGGACCTGTCCAAACCGACACTAGTCGACCCAGGTACACGGCCAGTCCGCAGCCTCGTACGACCTAAACGACTTTCTTCCCTGCACGTCGCGCGAGATTTCGATCCGCCTCACTTTACCGACGGCTTCCGGGCGACGGGGGAGGCCCACGTTCACCCACGCGAGGTGCTCGAACCGTTGGAGGAGCGCACGGCCGGTCCGCGTGTTCGCGAGTCGCTGCTCAATTCTCACGCCTGTACGACCTTCTGTGTAGGACTCGAGGTCCTTTGGAGGGTAGTAAAAAGTGCCCTTTGCACCAAAAGAATAAAATGAAAATGAAAAGTAAGTTGATGGTTGATTTAATGGAGGGGGGGGGCAAGCAGAAAAGGTCCAGACTTACGGAAAGGGAGAGGTCGACGTGAAGCTCTTGGAGGGAAGGAAACGACGTGGGCAGCCAGTCAAACTGCACGTCCTCGCCAGTGGCGAGTTGAATGCGGAGGATGCGCACACTCGGCATGACAGGCACGCGTTCCGAGGAGGCCGTTTTTGTGTCGGAGAAACGCTGCGAGTCCCCGACATCGGTCAAAGTGAGCTTGTGAACGTGGCGGAACATGGGCTTTGGCGACGGCGGCGTGAGCATCCGAATGAGGGGTAAGGTCACGGAAAGGGATCGGAGGGAGGAATGATCGACGGCGTCGGCGAGGCCGTCGATGAGCGGACGCCCGCACAGGACCCACCGGGGGAGATTGAGTGAGGTGAGCGTGCGGGCGTGTCGACGGACGAACCCCGGCAGTTCCTCGAGCTCGCGCGGGCTCCAAGAGTGCCCCGGACCGGGCTCGCGGGGGCACGGCGTGGGAGAGGTTAGGGAGAAGAACGCGAGGTGGGGGAAAGTGGATATGGCGAAGAAGTGACGGGAGGCGTCGAAGGGGATCCCTGCTGTCCCGTGGTAGTAACAGAAGGAGAGCTGGGTGAGCGACGGAGCGGCGTTGTGTAGGTCGGAGGGGAGACCGAGCGTTGGTTGTGATTCGTCGATGTGAGTGAGGCGGACCGACAAGGAGCGGAGGCCGCGCAGCAGTTGGATCTAAAAGAACGCGGTTAGTTCTGGAGGAGCCCAGTTTGCTGGGCGACGCCACTTGAAGACGTACGTCTCCGAGTGGCACAGGCAATTCCGCACGCCAGCAGATGTCCAGTTCGACCAACTTGTGAGATTCTTCAGAGGCGACGAACGGCCTCAGCATCTCGGCGCTCGAGCCTCGAAAGGTCGAAACCGCGAGTTCGCGCGCGCGGCAGGCGGGAAAGTAGATCGGCGATCGCGGTCGAGCCCAGCACCCCCAGTTCTCGGAGGTCGCCGAGCACTTGTACGCGCCGTGCCTGGCAGGCGCCCTCTCTCTGGAGCAGTTCGAACACGTGAGAAGACCGGTCGGCCACCGTCCCACTGGCGCGCCGTTCGAGGTCGAGCACGAGCGTGGTAGGAACACTCGGATAGACGGCGTCGCGAAAGCGTCGAGAGGTGAGCGTCCAAGCGAGGAGCGAGGGTCGCGGCAGGAAGTGGGCGACGTGAAGCAGGACTTCGTGAGGCAGCGTCCAGAGGAAGACGGTGCGTGCGTGCGTCGGCTCGCACGGTACGGGCTTTTTGGACGCTTTCAGGAGCTGCTGGACGAGCCCCATCTCAGGCAGTGAGATGGCGGAGGTGCTGGTGAGTGGGAGACGTAAGCTAAGGGCGTCAGTGGCGGCATGATGTTGGGAACGTTGGTAGATATCGGAAAGCGCAGCATTGCATTAATCAAGCTCAAGAGTCCAGTGAGAGTGTGAGCCGGGAGTGACAGCTTTTGCTCAACCTTGTTCATGACCACATGACCCACTGTGGGAAGAAGAAGTCCGTGGCTTCGGTCAACAACGCCGCTGCGGGCTCTCTCTCACAAAGCTGTAATGCATCAGTCAAGACCAGGCGATAGAATGACAAGGCCTATATATGCTAACTTTGCATTACGATGCAGACAATTGACCGTAGGAAAGCGACACAAGGGTGCGTGACTTGAAGGAAATGAATCTCACAATTGCAAAACGCTTTGTATTTTTTGATTGTGGCCTACCTAGCACATCCGATATGGTGTAGTGGCTAACATTATCGCCTCTCACGCGATAGCCCGGGGTTCGATTC
>JAZHGK010007082.1:0-24196 GCA_037855215.1 Waitea zeae
AAAAAAAAAAAAAAAAAAAAAAAAAAAAAAAAAAAAAAAAAAAAAAAAAAAAAAAAAACAGAAAGCACCTGGTGTTTTGCACAATGTGGCCGCATGAAACTCAACTGTGGTTGAACGAAAGACTAAGCCAATTTGTCCAAGTTGGCGAGTTTGGATCGACATGTGCGCCTTTGCTTGGTGATCAAGTTTACCGACCATCCGTTAGACCATCCACATTTACGAATGGATGGCGACAAGCCTACGAGGTGTTACTTGCTGATTGGTTGTGAGTTGGGATCAGCGTCGATGTGGTTCTATTGTGGGAATCGCTCGTTGTGGTGTGTCGTACGTGGAGTCTATGAGCGTATGAGAAAAAAAAATCATCCAAGCACAAGGTAAGTGGTGAGAAGGGCAAATAGTGACTGTCTCTGCGTAGATGGAGGAACTACGGGTGGCGACCAAGAGGACAAGAGAGAGGTGTTATGGTGGGCGCAGGCTCGTGCGGCTGAGTCGGACCGGAAGTCGTATTCGGGCCGAAGCGAGCGAACAAGCGAAGCTTGCGGAAATGACACTCAGTTCGGAGAAGAACCCCAAGTGGAACTTGAGCGGAGTAAACAATGTCCAAAAGTATGTTGTGCGACTTTACTTCGCTGAGACAGACGACGGGAGATGTAGCAGCGGAGCGCGCAGCGTTGCAAGAACGCATACAGGCGCCAGAGGGTCAGGTACGGAGCGTGATATAATATCTCGAGAACACGTGTATGTTAACTATAGGACTGACACAGTGGCAGTGGAGCTCGCGTAAGGACGGTGGTTGGTAAACTGGGCAACGCCCGGGATGTGTGAGATCTAGCGACGGGTGCTTCTAGGTGAGCGAGGCCGTCGCTGCGCTGGACATCTCGTCACACTATGTACTTATATAATACTTTGTGGTCGGTGACTGCGCCTTTGCCTACTGAGTGTAGAAAAAAGCGACTTTGCTGCACCCTTGAACTTTGGTACATGCGGCGAAAGAATAACGATAGATGTCCCAAAAAATTGCTCGACAATGAAGCGGCCTAGCGGACGTGAGGAAACCGTTGAATGTAAGCAAAAGAGGTTGTGGAGGGTGGAAAATAAGCAAGCATCGGAGTGAGCAACAGGGAACAGGTGGCGCATACACCCTCCGAGGCTCACGATCGGAAGTCTGCCACTGACGCTGGTAGAGAGATTTCTGATCGGGAACCTCGGAGGGTGTAACAGGTAAGTACGACTACGGAGGAGGTAGGATGGGGGGGGGATCAACATTTCAATCATTACGTCATGCGGTATGCGTCACTTTCTTCCCGGAAATCCGGCGCTTGCTCTGTCCACTCTGGCGGCTTCTTGAAACGCTTGCGCTCCTCTCTCATGATTACCCACCAGCTTTCCGCTTCTCCTGTCCCCTCACATCGATGCACAACTGAAGCATCAACGACCCACAGGATGCTATGGTGGCACCAAGTACTTTTCGCATAGTCATTTCTTTTCACAACAAAGTTTATTTGTCATCCTCAAACCCTGCATTGAACACTTCTTCCGACGTCTTTGTTCCTCGCTCACTGTTCCAACATCTTCCTGATCACAACCTCCCTGTGCGGACGGTCAACTCGAACCCACAACTCCCTAAATATAACTGGGCTAGAAAGGACTATAGGCTTGGGCCATTACGGCTTGACTGGATCGACTTTGAAGACCCGCAGGCACAGAGCGCCGAGATGAGTGCTATGAAGGCTTTTTTCACAGGAAAGGAGAAGGAGGGTGACAGACGCGGTACGTTTCCCGCTTTTTGTGCTACGGCGTACGACTGACTACTCTACACAGGAGCATCTGTCGCAACGTTCGTTCCCCATGCACGCACTAAATCGGGCTCTACTAGTCTTCCAGAAGGAATCGTGCACTTTTATCGGGACCTAGGTCGCGTACCTTCTGAGGAACAAGATCCTCCCCCTCCGGCAGGCGGTCAAGTGCCAGATGAGGTGACATCAGATGGCACCATCCTCGCTGTGCTTGCGGTACCCTCGTGGATGACGCCAGCAGACTTCCTCGCCTTTGTCGCACCAGTGGAGGACAGCTTGAAACATTTGCGCATCATCAGGTATACTACAGGTCAACTATTTCGACGAGCTCTCAAACACATTATTTGCAGGGACGCATCACCGAATCGGTCAATTGCAGTACTAAAATTTCGAACAAAAGAAGCCGCAACGGAGTTTGGAGAGGCGTACAATGGGCAGGCTTTCAACTCGATGGAGGTACGTGTATTCTTGTATTTCTTGCTTACTGTCCGTATTGATGAAATCATAATGGAAGCCTGAAATATGTCACATAGTCCGTGTCTCATCTGTCCAGATAGATCCCGATGATACGATCTCGCAGGCCCTCGCCAAGCTGGGTGAGGGCTTAACGGAGGATGGTCAAGAAGTGAAAAGCAACATGGTATATGAGCTACCTACTTGCCCCGTTTGTCTTGAGCGAATGGATGCAGCTGTAACAGGGCTGGTCACTATTCCTTGTTCACACACTTTCCACTGCATGTGTCTGAGCAAATGGGGAGACAGTCGGTACGTCAGTCGCCAACTGAGGTTTTTAAACGGACTTGATTAATTTGGCTTTTCAGATGTCCCGTATGCAGGTATTCGCAGTCAATTCTTCAGACGTCTCCATCGTCATCCTCTCGTTCTCGGCCAATAGGTACCTCTGGCACGGGTTCCGCACCTCTATCACAGTGCGCCGACTGTGGGTCCACGTCTTCACTCTGGATCTGCCTCGTATGTGGGAATGTCGGCTGCGGAAGGTACGGTCGCGCGCATGCAGCCGCGCACCATGCCCGGACCTCGCATCCATACGCGCTTGAGCTGGATACGCAGCGGGTGTGGGACTATGCGCGAGACGGCTACGTGCATCGTCTGATCCAGAACCGTGCGGACGGAAAGTTGGTCGAGCTCCCGCCAGCGGCGATGGGCGAGGGCGGTGCGGGCGCGGGAGGACCGACGGCGAAGGATGCGCTCGGGGCGGAGAAGCTGGAAGCGATCGGGCTCGAGTACGCGTCCCTCCTGACCTCTCAACTCGAGTCGCAGCGCGAATGGTACGAGGGCCAGACAGCGGCGGTGTCGGCGCAGGCGGAAGAGCTGCGAGTGGCGGCCGAGCGTGCGCGGGAGTTACTGGAGGAGGAGCGTGCGAAACAAGAGGAGGCGCGAGCGCATGCGGACGAGTCGGACCGGCAACGGGTCCGAGCGGAGAAGCGAGCGGACAAGCTCGCGGAGGTGGCGCGCGGGCTGGAGAAGGAATTGAAGGAGGAGCGGGCGGTGTCCGAAGGGCTGCTGCGTAACCTCGCTTCTTTGAGACAGGCAGCGGAGGACGCGGCTGCGGAGCGCGCCGCTCTGCAGGGACGTATGCGCGAGCTAGAGGATCAGGTGCGAGACGTGATGTTTTACCTGGAGGCCAAATCCAAGATTGAAGGAGGTGAGGGTGTGGTAGCCGAGGCGGCTGGAGGGAGTTTGGAAGTGCACAGTCCAACCCCACCTCCTGCAAAGGCAAACGGCAAGAAGAAGAAAGGGAAAAAATAGGGTAAACACTGAGGCCCATTTCACGCTTGATCTTATTTGCATCTCGGTTTGGACTTTTGTAACAATATGAGCTTTACGCGTTCCATTTTCAATGTACGCAATGCAACATAAAAATAAAAAAATGCAAAAGCAAGCACTAACAGCACAAGATCTACAAACCCTCGAAGAACGATAAATCAGCGGATGAGAGACCACCCTGAGACTGATTTGCAGAACCCGTCCGCAAATGACCTGATCCCTGCGCTACATTAGCCAGGGGCTTGGGTGGTGGCGGCATAACAGGCGCCGAGACGGCTGGTGCCTCAGCCCAATCGAAATCTAAGATATTGTCCTGGTTTTGGAGCGCTGAGTCTCCAGGCGGTTTGACGAGTACAGGAATGTCTCCAGGTGGTGGGGAGAGCGCTTCTGGTAGCGGCGAGTGGGGCGCGGGCCACGCACCCACACGCGCGGAGGCCATGTTGAGCAGGCTTAGTGTGTGCGTGTGGTCGACTTTCGACGGAGTTCGTGAATGCGTTGGTTGAGGGGCGGGGGCAGAGATGATGGCGGGAGGGGAGGAGGGGTGTTGTGGTGTTGGAACATGAAGAGAGGGGTTAGAGCTATGGTTCATACGCGAGGAGGGGCGGGAGTTGGTATGAGAACCACCTGGCGGAGGAGGGAGGAATGGTACGGGCGCGACGGACGTAGATGCCTTCTGGGACATGATGGCTCGCGGAGGACCAGAACCACCCGGGGGAGGCAACAAGGGAGCTAGTCCACTAGAAGGTGTCGATTTTGCCTGAGACATGATCGCTCGTGGCGGGCCTGTAGATCTGGAAGGAACGATTGGAGGTTGAGAAGATGAATAGTCAAAGTTTCCTGCCCCTGGAGGCGTAATGGCTTCTGGAATAGGGGATGGTGGTGCAGGCCATACTCCCGGCGTAGCAGCAGCTTTGACAACAAGACTAAGTGTATGTTCATGATCCGCTCGGGAGGGCTGGCGAGAGTGCGACGACACTGTTTGTGTTGAAGGGACCGCTGCCCGTATTGATGCTGGAGGCGATGCAACTTGAGCATTCCAGTCATCGAAAAAGTCTCCGAAATCGTCGTTCGTAGCATTCGAAACCGGGTTGATGGGTGCGCTCTGCCGTGACGTCGTGGGCGCAGGAGGAGAAGCCGACTCGAACATTTTGGCAGTCGGTAATTGTGGTGTTGCTTTGGCATTTGCCTGGCCAAAGCTCACGAATATATCCTGCTGTTGTGTCGAAGCAGGCGGTGGCTGTAAGGCTGGTGGAAGGGGCGTTGGCGGTGCGGGCCACTGTCCCGATCGTGATGCAGCATCTATTACCAAGGTTTCAAGCGCATTTGTAGGCTGTGCATCATGAGCCGAATCCACAGCAATTTTGAGCGTTGCGTCTACTTTGCGGCGATTAGCTAGTTGAAGCATGGAAGGCGACTTTGATGGAGGGCGAGGGGGTGATGGCGAGCGTAGAGGGGACGAAACGAAATCATCGAAGTCGTCAATAGCGAAGGAGGCTTTTGACGCATCTGCTTTCCCGCTGGAAATAGAGCTAGCCGTAGGCGGCTTGCGAGATGGTGTGGTGGTTCCCATAATTGGAGCGGTAGACAATGGCGTGATGGTGGAGAATGGATCTTCAGAGCCAAATACTGCGAAGTTTGCATCGGGTATCGTAGTATTTGTCGGACTTTGAAAGTCATCAAAATCGTCGTCGTCGTCAGCCGAAAAAGCTGGTGGTCGCAGCAAAGACGGAGGGGGTTGGTTACGCGCAGGTGAATGTAACTTCCCAAGGGGAATGTTGTCTTCATCCTCATCGTCACTCCCTATAGTACGTTTAGTAGCTGCTGGTGTCGTCAAAAGTGTGCTCGGTGGTGGAGGCAGCGTAGGCGGTGGTGTCCCAGTAGTAGAATTTAGCGGTATTGAGGAAGCTAAACGTGCGATGGGCGCAGTGATCCCTCCAACAGCAGAGCCTGGAGTATTTGATCTACTCGACACGAGCGTAGATAGTGTATCCGCTACAGCTGGAGTCGACGCAAGTCCCATAAAATCTGCGAATTCGCTCATTGTTGAGGTAGACGACTCTATTTTGGAAGCCGTCATCATCGACGCGGAAAGCATTTGTGATGCAGAGGGAGCAAGTTGTGATGGAAGCACTGGCGGGATCTTGGCCCCTTCTTCACCACTTAGACCTGCGAACGATGCCGGACGTTTCGGTGCACTTGCCCGTGGTGGAGGAGCGAGCGGTGCAGGCAATTTTCCGCTCAATATAGGCTCGGAATTGATCATTGCCTCCAGCCCAGCCATTTGAGCACCTCCGGCACCTATACCTGGCTGTAGTGACTGTTGAAGGTGTGAGGGCACGATTTCACCGAGGAATTCCAAGTCGTCGGACGAGAGAGCGAGAGAATGTCGCTCCGCACCACCGGAACGTGTACGGCTGAACTTGCTCAGGAAGCGTGAGACGGCGGATGGTGCTTGTGAAGGAGGTTCTGGCTCCTCTGGCGGGAAGAAATCTAACCCTCCTGCGGATGTGGAAGACGTGGGCGCCGATGTAGCAGTGCTCGGAAGAGAAGTGGCTACGCTGGACAAGGAGGAGATCGATGGTGAGGGTTTGCGTGAGTCTACACTTGCGCGCGGGGAGATGACACTCCCGCGGGGAGAAGCTGGGCGTGGAGAAGTTGACGTTTCGCGACTAATGGGAGAGACCGCTTCTGCTGGAATCGCAGATGCGCGACGATTCCAGAACGATAGCAACCCGCCAGCCTTCGTTTTTGGAGAGTCAATGGCCTCCTTTGCCGCCTCAGGTTCCTTCTCGACGACTCGCCATCCAGCAGGTATGTCATCAGTCGCTGTCGCCTTGCGTGCGCGGATGGATGCTTCCCAGGCGGAGGAACCTTTTGAGGAGGCAAAGTGTGCGAGCGGGCTGGTTCGCATAATGGGTAGATTGCGTGTAAGCTTCACTGCAGTTCGCATCTCTTTCGCGGCATGGGATCTCCAAAAATGAATAGGAGGAATTGTGGGAGGTTCGTGAGGGGCTAAGCGCTGGAAAAGTTCGTTTCTGGGTAACAAAGCGTTAATATTGTGTATGCAAAAAATGAATGGTAGACTGACAAGCCTTCGATATCCTCAAGATTCCGATATCGCGCGTCCTTGTGTTCAGGTGGAGGGTCAGGAATTGGCCAGACCTCGCCGCTAAATTTTTTGCATCTATCCATGAGGTCAGCAAGAACTTCAGGTGGCTACTCATGTTGAATCAACATTTGCAAATCCATTGATGGAGTGTAGGCGTACGATAAGCTTGTCCCTTCGCTCTTTCTCCCTCTTAGCCGCCTCCCACTCGTCAACTGCTGCCTCTTCCTCAGCATCCTCTACATTTGTTGCGACCTCAGCGCCCCATGCATCTCCCCAGTTTGATTCTCCAGCTACTGCTGCACTGTCGAATCCAGCAGAGAGTGACGGCGTCCAAGGTTCATGGGTGGCTTCCGGTTCGGAGGATTGGCCAGTCTCGAAGGTCCCAAAACCATCAGGACTTACTGGAAGAGGAGTAGCCGCTTTAGCCGGAGAAGCACCGGCATTTTCTGCAGCTGTGAATGGTGGTGTTTGAGAACGCGGACGTAGAGGAGCTGATTCGACAGCGAAGGGATTTACGTCGAGCTGGATGGCAGGTATAGTAGGAGTGTGCGTTACGCTAGGTACTGTTGGCTCCTCATGTACCGTTACGGATTCTTCCGTCGACTCCCTTTCTGCGATTATGGTTGTAGAGGTATCTTCAAACGTTGGCACAGAGGGGGATGTAGACCCAAATGTGATTCCCTCGTATGTCGAAGCACCCCACCCAGCATCCGTGGCACCGTCGGTCTTGCCCCAGAGCGACCCCGCATCGTCAGCAGAGCTTCCCCACGCGCCAGACGACCACGATGGTGCAGAGAGATCCGCTTCCGAGTCGTCGTGTGCCGCGCCAAACTTGCCAGTGATTGACGGTGTCAGCCATGTGGAATTTGCCGCTGTCGGTGACGGTTTGGCTGATTCCGACGCGTCTTTGGTGCTGGCGTCTCCCCATGCATTTTTCCATGGGTCATCCATGGTCTATTATATAATAAGCCGGAAGGCGACACCGGACCACCACCGCTAAGATTAACAAGGAGAGCTAAGAGTTATACGGAGACAAGGGCAGGGGCCGTTCTGATCACATGTCGTCAGCAGTCAACTTCTGAGCTCGGAGTGTCCCCTTTGCCGCCCTTCTTCTCGTTCAGCCACCACAATCCTTTCTCATCTCGAACAATGGACAACAACACGCACAACGAACCTAGCGGCATCATCACGGAATGGTCTGACGAGGACGTTTGCTCGTTCTTTGCCAGCTTGGGCCTACCGCAGTTTCAGGATACCATTCGCGGTGCGTCAAAAGTCGAACAATAGCGAGTGGTTGATGTGAGATGCTGACGAGTAACGATGTACGCAGAAAACAGCATCACGGGCGATTTGCTGGTTATGATGGACGGAGAGTCGTTTAAGGAGCTTGGTCTTAGCGTTGGGCAGCGTCTAGCAGTGCTCAAGGCCGTCTATCTCGTCAAGCTGCAGCATGACATCCCCATTGGCCCTGAAGACTACATCCCACCATGTGTGTGCCCTCTGTCTCTCGCTTCTGTTGACTCGCCGTTTGAACTGGTTGTTAGCGGAGGTCGCTGAGCGGAACGAACAAATGAGCATTGAGAGATTGCACGAAGTGCTGAAGAACCATGGTTCGTGGGCCATCACACACCGCTCCTATCAACTCACACATCCTATAGCACAACGCCTACTCCAGATTGAAGAAGAAAACCAAACACTTCGCGCAACCCTCCAGTCTGCCGTAGAGGACATGAACCGGCGCATTGTGTGTTCCAGCTATTACTCATCCTAATATCCACTTCTCATCAATTTCCAAATTGTTTAGGCCGGGGGCGATGATAGCCCCCTACACAGGCAGAAGTCATTCAAATGGGAGCTTGTTAAGCCCTCCCGGTCGCCGACGAAGACCGAAACCACGATAGAGTCCCCCCAACCCTCTCCGCGTCGCCCTGAGACGGACTACAGTGGCCAGTCCGTTCGCACACCTACACTCGCAGACTCGCAGCGTGGCAGTCTCGCTTCAACCGAGACAGCTGTGGCCGCGCCAAAGAGGCAGGATAGTATGGATAACTTGCGTACGGGCGATGTGACGAAGAGTTTCAAAGTCAGCTTGGAAGACCCCGCGTGGAAGGTTTTGCCTGCTGCGCTCAAGAAATACAAGATAAACAACGATGACTGGCAAAATTATGCCATGTTCATCTGCTATGGGTCAAATGGTATGTTTCATAGCAAGCGATTCTCTAGGAATGCTTACTTACAAGGTACAGGCAATCGCATTGAACGCTGTCTGAGCTACGACGAAAAGCCTCTTTTGCTCTTCCAAAAGCTTAAGGATGCAAAGAAGAATCCGGTGTTCATGCTGAAGCACATTAAGGATATTCGTTCTCCTATTGCCGTCGCTCAGCAGAAACACGCAGCGCGAAAGGCAACCACATTGGATCCTTCCTCCGCACCCGCCGCCATCACTCCGCAAACCTCTCAGGGACGCACAGGGATGCGCCCGCCCCACATCACTGTCGACCACGACAAAGCACGGATGACTCCGCCGCTTATGACTGGCGCGACGATGCAGGCTGGCGGCTGGCCGGAACTCATGTCTCCCGCAGCCGAGGCAACGAACCGACTGGGAGAGCCAGCGCCCAGCACCACCGCTGTGGAGACGCCTATCACGACGGAGGCAAATCGGGCGAGTCCGCAAGCAGGAGAGAAGGAGGATGCAAAGCCTTCAGCGCAGGCGAACGGTGCTGTGAGGGAGATTCCAACACCGATGCAAGGAGTTTCGTACGCGGTGGCGATTTATCCCTATATGGCCGAACAAGAAGACGAATTTGACGTCGTCGTGTATGTACTAGTTTTCGCACTCTGGTTTTCTTCGAAGGTTAATTTGATTTTTACAGTGGGGATACCTTTGTTATCCTCTCACGCGCCCGCGGTTGGTGGGTCGTGCAACGTGATCCGGAAGGAACAGGTCAAGTCGAGACTGATACCTCCAAACAAGGGTGGGTGCCCGCAGGCTGCCTACTCGAGACTCGGGTTCCCGTCGCATCTGCGATAGCCGAAGCCTCCGCCCGCGGGGGCACCGCAGAAACTGCGGGCGAGGCGCCACCACAGAAGACCCCGATCATGCCGCTGAGCATTGTGTCAACCTCCTTCCCTGGAATCGCGTTGACCGACTACCAGGGGAGAGGAGATGAGGAACTGGATCTTATGAAGGATGACTTGCTGAGGGTGTTCAAGAGGTATAATCATTGGAGCTACGCAATTAAGGAGGAGACGGGTGATCGTGGATGGGTTCCAGTGAGTCGTATCCCTCCCTATCCTTGTCCTCGAAGATTGTGCTAAAAGCAGTATTCCAGTCATGGTATATTGGCAAGGTCAATGCAACAGACTCAAAACCAGGCGTTCCACCTACACCGAGCGCAATGGGTCCCCCATCATCCTTCAACAACGCCGAATCAGACGCCGCACCATCAACAGGTGCGAACCCACAACCGTCACCGATGAGCTCCGCCTTTCCTATGGCAGGCGGACGCGCTTAAGTGCTTCCCTATCTCACTATTATTAGACTCGCTCCCATTGAATTATGCCTATGTTCTTTAACGACCTTCATGTGTCTTGGACCGCCGCCGCAATTTTTGGTGTTTTTCTTAGCATCGTCAGTGTTCTATACCTTGTCTCTTGTTTTATGATGGACCATAGCTTTCATGTTTTCTGAATACGGCTGCTAATACTTCACGTTCAATATGCATATTATATCAGTTTTCTTCTGTATAACTATTGCACTTTGAGCCAATCGGTACAAATTTCCGACGATCATGATCGCAACTATATGCAAGTTGGCATGGGCAGGAAAGGGGTGTTTAGGGTCATTCCATTCTACCTCAGTCCTGGATAGCTTGTTCCAACATTCATGCTGCCGCTCACCTGGGTGGATTTGCCCACTCGCCTGTTTGCCAATGGTTCACGCAAGTAACAGGCTCATCGCCTTCTGTCAACAATCATTTGAAAGATTCTTCCAGTCCTGAGCCTGGATGAAGCCACGACTTTGTTTTTAGGTCCTCGCCGGGCCTCCGCAATGACGAGACTTGAAAATGTAAGCTAGTTCCAATCCAAAGAGTGTCCAACACAAATACTACCAATTTTTTCTAGTAACACTTGGGGTGGATGTTTATTTGAGCCCTTTTACGAAGCTTGACTGTTCAAATGTGATCGGCCACTGTCAGCAGAGTATGGGTGCAACTACTCGAACTGGCGGATTCAAGCTTTAAGAATCAGCCTACGGAGAGGTGCGGGCTCTTCCAAATCATTTCTATAAGCGATGCTCATATAGTCACTTGACGTTTTGTGATGCATATCATGGCAAAAGCTCGAAACCACATCTCCTTTACGTCGGCTATCTCGTCATACTTTCGCGCAAAAATCGAGCCTAGGTCTGCACAGTTAAGGTGATGTCGTTCCGCGAAGTCTGTCAGACAAACAAACGGGTATCATGTGGCAAGTTTTGCTGGGTTTATCTCGGATTAGACTTCTGCTGCTGCTGCGGAACGGATGAATCGTCAGTGCTTCTCCATAGCATCTAAGGCTTGGCATCGTTAGGTGGGGCTAAGCGCTCCTTCTTTTAGCTCCACCTTTACCAGCAACACTCGAGAAGGCTCGACTCTTTTGGGTGTTTGCACCCCAGGGTGAATCCACATGCTCTACGGGTCATTGAGTCGTGTACCCACGTGAGACTCCGTCGGTTACTCCTGTGTTTTGAGGTACGTACACGGTGTCAACTTGCCACTACCGCGAACCCGAAAAACTCAACCCTGTTTTCCAACTTCTTTTCAGACGTTGGGTGTGACTGGCGAACACCGCCCTTTGCTAGTCGTCATTTTGGCTTCTAGGATGAAATTAACAGCCAACATATCGCCGCCAAGGCAGAGTCGCGGATAGACTTCGCTAAAGCTCGAAAGCGTGAACCTTTCTAGCACTTATAAGGAGCACGGACACTTGAGATGTTTCTTTCAGGTAACCATGGCCGCCTCTCGCCTTGCAGTATATCTTCTCGCCATCGCGAGCTCCGCACTCGCTCAGGTATGTGTTCATCGAAGGTCGGGGAGCTTGTCAGTCTAATCTTTATTGCAGACAACCACATACGACTACATTGTCGTCGGTTCCGGCTATGGCGGTATTATTTCCGCCGATCGCCTTTCCGAGGCCGGGAAGAAGGTTCTCTTGATTGAGAAGGGTGGGCCCTCAATGGGTGAGACTGGAGGGACGTACCAGGCGCCGTGGACGAAAGGAACAAATGTTAGTGAACAATTGGTGGTCGTCGATTTTTGCTCTGACGGTTGCTGCGCGTGCAGTACACTAAATTTGACGTTCCCGGCCTCTTCGACACCCTGTTCTCCGACTCGAACCAGTTTTGGTGGTGTAAGGATGTCAGCGTTCTTGCGGGATGCCTCGTTGGCGGAGGTAGCGTGATCAACGCTGGGTAGATCTGAGTTGTTCACTTTTATAGACTGTTGCTAACTTTGCTCTTGACTTCAGTATCTACTGGTATCCTGGGGCCTCCGAGTTTTCCGCCGCGCGTGGGTGGCCATCATCATGGACAAACTATCAATCATCCCTAAGCAAGGTCGCCGCAAGACTTCCAAGTACCGACCATCCTTCGACAGACGGACTCCGATACCTCGAGCAGAGTTCCGTCGTTCTCGGCCAGGCTCTGACCAAAGCTGGCTACGCCAACATCACCATCAACGATCAACCGGACAAGAAGGAGAAAGTCTTTGGCTACGCTGCCTTCTCGTTCCTCAACGGCCAGCGAGGCGGTCCAGTTCCCACATACCTCCGTACCGCGAAAGCACGGAGCAACTTCCAGTTCGTCACCGGCACCACCGTCACCAACGTCGTCCGCAACGGCCCCACCATCACCGGCGTGCGCACCGACAAGGGCACATACAACCTCACATCGAACGGTCGCGTCATCCTCTCAGGTGGCGTGTTCGGCACGTCGAAGATCCTCTTCCAGAGCGGCATCGGCCCGACAGATCAGATCAACCTCGTCAAAGCCAACTCTGAGTTCGGCGCCCGCCTCCCTCCGTCCTCGCAATGGATCAACCTCCCCGTCGGCAACAACGCGCAGGACAGCCCGTCTGCAAATTTGATCTACACCCACCCGACCGTCGACGGCTACGACAGCTGGTTCAACGCGAACAACAACCCGCGTCCGGCCGATTCTGCCCAGTACTTGAAGGATCGGTCGGGAGTCTTCGCCGGCCCGTCTCAAAAGTACGACATCTGCTTCGTTACACCTTACTAGCTCAGAACTAACCTACCACGCCAAAGACTGAGCTTCTGGCGTTCATACACAGGTTCCGATGGCAGGGTGCGCTACATGCAAGGCATCACCCGGCCCGGTGGATTCGCCTTTTCGTCTACCCCGTTCAATTCTAGCGCGACGTTCACCCTCACGGTCTACCTGACTCAGGGCGTCAAGTCTCGCGGCCGCATCGGGATTGACTCCAGCCTGAAGAGCACGATCATCAACAAGCCGTGGCTCGTCGATTCGGTCGACAAGGCCGTCCTCACACAGGCTTGCTCCGACATTGCCAGCAGCACGAATGGCGCCGGTAGGCCATCCCGCGTCGTTGCACCCACGTACGACTGACCGCTTTCGCCAGTGCCCAACCTCACGCTTCTCTCCCCCGATCTGAAGTCGACCACGATGGCCAACTTTATCAACGGCCTCAACCTCGACAACATGAACTCCAACCACTGGGTCGGGACCACTGTCGTCGGCACCAGCGCCTCCAACGCCGTCGTCGATGAGAACCTCAAAGTCTTCAACACGAACAACTTGGTGAGTCCCTCTCGGGTCTGTTGACGATCAATGACGCTGATGATATCTCTCATCAGTTTATCAACGACGCCGGTGTCATTCCCGACTTGCCTGTGGGAAACCCCCATGGTTCCATCATGGTGGTCGCCGAGATCGGCGTCGCCAAAATCCTCGCTCTCAGTGGTGGACCTTGATCATCGTTGGACCGATTTAGACGGAGTGCGTTCATTACCGAGAAATACGAGGAAATGCGGTGTCCTCGATGTTTAAAAAGGAAGAAGTCTATCACGTATATAGATTACAAAAAATAAATAAATCCAACAACGGCAGATTCTCGTAATTTTAGGCTTGGCCGATAAGTGCGACTCACGACGCTCCGGAACGCGAGACGGACCACATTTGAGTGCGTGTGGCACCCTTGTGTGTCACAATCGCCTGCAGTGCGTTTGCGAGCCTGGCTCCTGCACGAGCTTGATACCGAACCATCGCCTTGCTACGGACACGTGTTAGCCAGAACACTGTTATGTCTCATCCTCAACGGGCAACAAAAGATGAACCGTGCGAATGACGAAGCCTTGCGATGGAATGCAAGATTCTGATAAGACAAGCTCTCGACTGGGGTGTTGGGGGGGGGAACTTCCGATACCAGGCAAAATGCAAAAAAAGTTTTCATGGGTTGGTCTAGGCACTTCCTGATGGTGCGTACACAGATACAATAGCTGTTTCCTATGTCCAAACAAACATGAAATAAATTGCGCTGCTGTTTTTCTCCTTTTTAGATAGGTGGATCATTGTTTAAACAAAAAGTCTCTGGTTGGGAAACTCGAGGGGACGGAAAGAGAAGAGGACTCGGATGTGTGCGGTCGAGAACGCGGGCGGGCGGTTCAAACCAGGGATGTCGATGACGTCAACTTCGCCTGGCGATTCCGCGGATCTGAAAGGGCCGACGCGTCCGTCTAAAACTCATTGGACACGATCGTTCAGGTTGACTGTCCGACCGCCGTCCATCAGCCTCGTTTTTTTTTTTTTTTTTAAAAAAAAGAGGCCTGTTCGAGTACGTCAAAGTCACTCTCTGCTATCACTCTTTCCTACCTACAACCAACCATCCGTAGCAGATAGCCCTCCCCTCCCTCACCCTCACAGGCGATAACCCTTACCGCCTCACCTGGCTGTCACTGACTAGTACACCATGGCCTCCATCTTCCAAGCCGCGTTGAAGATCAAGGACAGCATGAGCGTCAAGATCCCAATACCAGATCTCTCCAGCACATCGCCCAAAACGCCCAAAACGCCCAAGACACCTGCCGATGAGGGCATCGATTTCTTCGAGTCCACAGGGAACGTGGACGAGCCTATCAAAGTGCACGAGCTCCGACTCGATCCCGATGGCGGGCCCAACAAAGAGCGCGCGGTGAGTGGCATTGCAGGCCCTCCTTCCTCAATCACTTGCTGACGTTTTTTCTTTTTCTCTTTACTCGATAGTACATCCGCCTTCCACCGGCTTACAAGCCGTACGTTCTGCGTGTATCCATCGAGGCCGGAACGCCCGCGTCGAAGAATGGCGTGTTCAAGACCAACTTTCCCCTCGACGGTGGCGCGTTCGACCGCGCACACTTCTGCGAGCGCAAGTGCGTCCACGCTATTCTGTTTCCCCGAAGTCATCCCGCTAACGCGTGCTTCGGCCATCTAGGCTGCCCACCGACGTCTCTAAGCCCATCCAAGTCGATCTGCCCATCTCGCACGCCGGCGCGTTCTGCTACTGGGTCGAGTACGACAGCCCGACCGAAAAGGGCGTGCGCACCCGCGGGCGCGAGGGCTACTTCAACATCGATCCGATCCTCCGCCGGCGCAAGGGGGAGACGCTGCCTATGGACGCGCTCTCCATCCTGACGGTGGTGTCCAAGTGGATGGGCCCGCTCTCGGCCTGGCCGGCGCATTACAAGGAGGCGGAGGAGCGCGGCTACACGATGCTCCACTACACCCCCCTCCAGCAGAGGGGCGACAGCGACAGCCCGTACTCGATCAAGGACCAACACCTGTACGATCCCGGGCTGTTCGAGGGCGGCAAGGTTGGCAAGGACGGAGGCGAGGCGGAGATTGTGAAGATCCTCAAGAGCGCGAAGGAAGACTATGGGCTCTTGAGCTTGACGGACGTCGTCCTCAACCACACCGCGAGCGACAGCTTGTGGCTGCCTCAGCACCCTGAGGCCGGTACGTTCTCACAAAATGTCCATACTCATATCAAATGCTAAGCTGATATCTTCGCAGGTTACAGCCCTGCGAACACACCTCACCTCACTGCCGCGCTGGAGCTCGACACTCTCCTCCGCAACTTTTCGCGAGAGCTCGGCAAGCGCGGTCTGCCCACACTCATCGAGTCGCAGTCCGACCTCGACGCCATCGGGACCGCTCTCAAGGCCTACCTCAAGGAGCAAAACCTCTGGCAGTACTACGTCGTCGACCCCGTCCGCGAGAAGGAGGTCGTCAAATCCGCCGTCGGCTCCGGAAAGGCGGAGAAGTGGGCGGGGGCGCCCCTCGCAGGCTTCACTGACGTTCAGCTCGCGCAGACCGCGCGCGCCGCCACCGGGTTCTTCGAAGGCCTGGGCTTGTTCTCTGGCCGCTACGCCGCACGCAGCGCGAAGCAGGGCGCCGTCGCGGCCGGCTTCGTCCAGGCGGCGTTCCCCGAGCTCAAGGACCCACAGGCGGTTGCGGACGCGTGGGGCCGCCTGGTCGACATCATCAACGTGCCGTTGTACGAGGAATGGGAAGAGGACACCAAGATCGCTCACGATAACATCATCGGGAGGGTGAAGTACACGCATCTTGACGAACACGGGCCAAAGTTGGGCGAGGTCACTCCCGAGTAGGCAATAGTGATATTTAAGCTTCCTTTCCGTGCTAATTTTGCTGATCATGTCTTACGTAGAACCCCGCTTTTCGAACCTTACTTCACCCGCCTCTCCGAGACCAACCCCGAGCGCAACAGCGTCGCGAACAACGGCTGGATCTGGAACGCGGATCCGCTCGTCAACTTTGCACTCCCACCATCAAAGTCCTACCTCCGTCGGGAGGTGATCGTCTGGGGCGACTGCGTCAAACTCCGATACGGCACCGGGCTGGAAGAAAATCCGTGGCTATGGGAGCACATGCTCTCGTACGTGCGCTCGCTCGCGGCCACGTACGACGGCTTCCGGATCGACAACTGTCACTCGACGCCGCTCCATGTGGGCGTGGCGATGCTCGACGCGGCGCGGGTGGTGAACCCGGACCTCTACGTGTGCGCGGAGCTGTTTACGGGTAACGAGGAGACGGACACGCTCTTCGTCAGTCGGCTGGGGATCAACTCCCTCGTGAGAGAGGCAGGGAACGCTTGGGATCCGAAGGAACTTTCGAGGATCGTGTACAGACATGGTTTGGGCAAGCCCATTGGTGAGTTGGTTTCCAGCGATGCATACCAATTTTGAGGTTATTTACGTTCTTGTGCAGGCTCCATGGACGCTGCGTGCATGACCTCCAAGGAGGATCTACCACCGCCAACCGGCAAGGGTCCGACCCGCCCCTGCATTGTCATCCCGCACACTGGCTCCATCCCCCATGCGCTCTTCTACGACCAAACGCACGACAACGAGACGTACGCCGACAAACGCTCAGCGGAAGACGCGCTCTCCACCGCCGGCCTCGTCACCTTCTCCTTCTGCGCGAACGGTTCGGTCAAGGGCTTTGACGACATGTACGCCAAGCTGCTCATCCTGGTCACCGAGAAGAGGCGGTATGAGGTCACTGGTGTGAGGGCTGGGAGCGGGATCGCAAAGGCGAAAGCCTTCTTGAACAAGCTGCACACGAAGATGGTCGTGGAGAACTTTGAGGAGGGACACGTGCACCAGGAGAACGATGTGAGTATCTCAAATTGATCCTTCTCTAGCTCAAAATGGCTCAAATTTGCAATTAGTATATTGTTATGCATCGTATCCAGCCTGTAACACAGAAGGGTTATCTGCTGGTTGCACATTGCGCGTTCAACAAAGGAGGCAAAGACCGTGGTTTCAGTACGCCTTTTCCTAATTGTCTTACTCGCTCAGTTATTTATTGTGTCATCTACAGTTGACCCCATCCGTCTCCGCCGCACTCGCGCTAAATTCTTATATGGCGCGTCAATCAACGTGCGCTCGTACGCAGTTGACAAAGACCCCAAAACTATCAAGGGCTTGCCTGCCACTCTCGAGGATCTGCCCGAGGTTGTTCCTCCGGAAGGCAACGATAATGAAGGCCCCTATACGGAGATCATCGTCCCAGAGTCGTTCCCGCCTGGATCGATCATGGTGTTCGAAACGCAGATGATCGACATTGACCCGTCCCTCGAGTCATTCTGCAGCTCTGGAGCGCAGGCGGCCTTTGAGGGACTCAACCTCGTCGAACTTAATGTCGTTCTCCACCGTGCCGAGGGCGAAGAGCGCGATGCGACTGGCGGCGAGTTTGGTGTGTACGATATCCCCAATATGGGCAAGCTGGTGTACTGTGGTCTTGAAGGGTGGATGCATCCGCTTCGCCACGTTATGCAACATAACGACCTTGGCCATCCACTTGCTGGCCATCTTCGCGAGGGAACTTGGGCGTTTGATTATATTGTCAATCGCCTAGTGAAGTATGTAGCCCTTCTACTTCTGTAAAATGATGAAACTAACAGCCTCTTCAGACAATCGACGACGTTCCCTAAACTGAAGGCCCCTGCAGAGTGGCTCAAGGAGCGCTTTGACCGTGTTCGCGACACAGTTCCGGCTTTCCTCCGCCCCAAGTACTTCGCAATTATTATTTACGAGGCGTACAAGGCTGCGCGTCGGGAGGTTGTTGAGCAGATGTCGGACTTCGTCGTTACCGGTCACTCGTTCACCCAAGACCTTGCGCTTTGCGCCGTGCAAATGTACGGTCTTGTTCAATCCGCCTCGCTCGATCCGGGCAAGCCCGTTCCGTCCCTCGCAGCCGGTCTTCCACACTTTGCCTCAGGCTGGGCACGTTGCTGGGGCCGCGACGTTTTCATCTCGCTTCGAGGTCTCTTCCTCACTACCGGCAACTTCCCCGGCGCGAAACAGCACATCCTCGCCTTTGCGTCAACACTAAAGCATGGCCTCATCCCCAATTTGCTCGACTCGCTCCGCAAGCCGCGGTACAACTCGCGCGATTCGCCATGGTGGATGGTACAGAACATTCAGGATTACTGTCTGAGCGCGCCAGAGGGCGTTGCTTTCCTCTCCGAGTCGGTCAAGCGCCGATTCCCGAAAGACGACACATGGGTTGCGTGGGATGACCCTCGTGCGTACGCGTACTCCTCCACCATCGCGGAAATCATCCAGGAGATCCTCCAACGTCACGCGGACGGTATCCACTTCCGCGAGTACAACGCCGGGCCTGAGCTCGACATGCAGATGTCGGACGAAGGCTTCAACATTGACGTCCAGGTCGACTGGAAGACTGGTTTCGTCTCTGGCGGCAACGCCAAGAACTGTGGTACGTGGATGGACAAGATGGGCGAGAGCCAAAAGGCGGGCACCAAGGGCACACCCGGCACTCCTCGCGATGGCGCTCCTGTGGAGATTATTGGCCTTTTAAAGAGTACGCTCCGTTGGCTTGACCAGCTTTCGAAGGCAGGCAATTTCCCATTCAAGGGTGTGGAGACTGAAGGCGAGAATTTTCTTTTTCATGTTTTCGTACAAAAACTAACAAAATTCCGTTCAGTCGACGGCAAACGCCGACTTGTCACTTACAAGGAGTGGAATGACCTCATCCAATCCTCGTTCGAGAAGCACTTCTACGTACCTCTCAGCCCATCCGAAGATGCGCAGTACGCCGTCGACCCTAAACTCATCAACCGCCGCGGAATCTACAAAGATGTGTACGGCTCTGGCCCCGGCCGCGAATGGTCGGATTACCAGTTCCGCCCCAACTTCCCGATCGCGATGACGGTTGCCCCGGAGCTGTTTGACGGCGCGCACGCACTCAAGGCGCTAGAGCTCGCGGACAGCGTCCTCCGTGGACCTCTCGGGATGCGCACCCTCGACCCGTCTGACATGCAATACCGTCCCTACTATGATAACGCGAACGACGGAACAGACGCGGCGATTGCGAAGGGCCTCAACTATCATCAGGGTCCGGAGTGGGGATGGCCTGCGGGCTACTTCCTTCGTGCCTACCTTTATTTCGATACCAAGTACGGTCAGGGCCGTGAGGTGAGTATTTCTGATACCGAAAAGCTCGTTCATAGGGTTCTAATGCAGGCTCTGTATTATAGGATCCGACAGAGACCCTGCACTTCCTACTCCGCCGCTTATTGCCATACGCACAGCACATCGATAAGGACCCATGGCGCGGTATTCCCGAGCTCACGAACAAGGATGGCGAGTACTGTCGCGACTCGTGCAACACGCAAGCGTGGAGCGCCAGTTGCCTATTGGATTTCCTTGAGGAAGTACATAAGCTTAATTCTAGCTCAGCGAAGAGATGAGATAGCTATAGTATATAGATAGAACGACAAGGACTGTATCATTTAGGTCGAGCTAGCCAAGTACAGAAACATGATTGCTCATTACATGTAGCTAGCTACATTGGTGCTCTTAGAGAAAAGCGCACATCAAATTGCTTTTATTCAAAGGTTGCGAGAAAGTTATGTGGAAACGTTGTCATGTTATCGTACGGCGTACAAGAGGGTTAAGTTTTTACTACTACAAAGGCTAAGGAACTTCAGTGATCTAGTTCAATCACTTATGGCTTGTTCATTAATCCCGCGTTAGAAGGGCCATAGCCTATGGCGGCGGTGAGAACTGTGAGTATCCGGAGGATGCTCTTCAGGATGGTGATCTTGGTGGTGATCTTGGTGGTGCCGGTGAAAGAGGCTATGCTTACGACGATGTTTATCAGGCGACTTTCGTTCCTCCGCTCGTCCTTCATGACGACCAGTAGCGTGCGTATATTCTCCAGGTGGCATAGTTGGTTCTGCGTAAGTCGGCTGTGGAGCAGGAGGAGGAGGAGGAGCATACGGTTGCCCTTGCTGGTACGTATTGTTCAAGTTCTGGCCGGTAGCAGGGTAGGACGGCTCTTCGTAGCGAGGTCGATGATAGTATGCGCTTGAGCTGTGATAGTTTGGATCATTAGCATAGTTGGCTCGAGCAGGGTCGGCATATCCAACTGTAGGAGGGTTCCCGTAGGAACGGTCGGGGCGAGTGTACTCAATGGGTGCTGGAGGCGGGTTTGGGCTGCCGTTGGTAATCGTCGCTTGCTCCACCCCGTTAATGGTTAAGGTTTTTCGGCCATCCGGGTAGGTTCGCTCAACGTGAACATTGCCCTACAAGTCCATTTCGTCAGGCGTATAAGAAGTGATAGACTAAGCATTGTCTCATACCTCTGAGTCTTTCTTTTGTACGACGGTTTCGGTCACACCGTTGACAGTGCGCATCGACCTACTCTCGCTTACCCATCTCGGGCCACTTCCATTACTTTGTCCGGCTATAGAGGACGAGAATGACATAGTCTTCATCCCTCCATTTCCTTGCCGGCCTCCTAGCATATCGTCCATCAAAAGGCTGTGCGGGAACATTGGGCCAAACATTCTACCAAAGGGGTCCCTCGCACGAGAACTACTGCCGGTAAAGAACGGATCCGAGAATGGACTGCCAGGATGTCCGCCGAAAGGGTCGGCGGCAGCAAAGGGAGAGCCGAATCCACGCAACCCATTCAGATGACGGTCACCAAAAACAGCAGCGAAGATGTCGAACGGATCGGAAAAGCCAAATGGACTGCGGCTAGGTCCAAAAGCGGAGAAGAAAGGGTCGTGGCCGAAACCGCCGAAGGGAGAGAAATTTGGGAACGGATTGTTGTCTGTAGGCCAGCCATTGGGGCGACGGTTTCCATCACTGCTTTCATGCATGTCCCCTCTGGGAGGCCATACACCTTCGGCATCGTATATCTGAGGTTGGATGAGAATGTTAGTGAAAATGCGTGCAGTTTAGTTGTGTGAGACCATACACGGCGCTTCTCAGGATCGCTCAAGACTTCGTATGCGTTATTAACCTATATCAAAGAGTAAGGACATAGACAGATAGATCTTAGTGTAATTCATGCTTACCTTCCTGAAGTTCTCCTCTGCAATAGTTTTGTCTTGGCCAGGATGCCGATCTGGGTGCGTTTCGAGCGCTCGGCGCTTGTACGCTTTGCGGACTGTCGGAAAGGCGGATCATCTCATGTCGGTATCTGCATTATCCCATTTAGCACCTCCACGGGCGTACTTTCTTCAGTGGTAGCTTCGGTGGTAACTCCGAGTACAGTGTAGAGCTCGTTGCTCATGGTGGTTGAGAGTGAAGTGGTGATGTGTGCACGTGTGACGGCATCGGGGTTGGGTTCAAGCCCTGGGCTGGTACAGCTTGTCCGTCTACGCTTACTATCTCGCACGACCATTGACTTGCTTCCTGCCTCGAGTTCTATGCGCTTCGCCACATGGCGTTCTTTGGACTTGAGCAGAATGATCTGCTAGAGCGCGAAAAAGAAAAGTTCCTCCGTGAGGGTGCCAACGGAGGCGAAGATCTCGCTGTTTACACTTGGGGCGAGGAAAGCTACGATGGCCTTGGTGATGCCTTGCAAGAAGGTGGCGATGATCTAAATGATGAAACATTTGGTGGAACTGGACCTGTTGGTGAGTGCAATTCTGCCTTTAGTTGTCAACATCATATATTGAACCTCGACGTGTAGGCAAAGATTTCGACTTCACCGCAGGCGGAAACCTAGCACTTGAAGAATCGAACCAACCACTCAAAAGTAATCATTCCCTTAGGGACTCTGGTTTTAATGATGTCAATGGCGCACAACGTCTGAAACCCGGCAATGGATTGGCAACACAAAGCGCAGCATCACCGCAGAGTGCGTCTGCCCATCTCCCATGCAGCGAGAACAGTATGCTCAATACTTCATCCAGTGCATTCAGGCCAATCTGCTTGGGACGACAAGTCGCTTTTTGCTGGATTTGGCCGCCTTCCAGGAATAAGCCGGCATGCATCCGAGCGATCACTACCTTCTACCTTTTCACCGTTTGAAACTGCCCAACCATCTCACCAGAGCCCCACAATGGATCATGCACCTCCTATTCGTGGTCCTTTTGCAGGGCAACTCACGATGGAAGAAGTAGAAGCTGAGATGCGTCTGGCCGCTATGCGTGCACGGGAGCAAGCCGCACAGCAACAGCAATCAACAGCACAGCAGCTCTTACACCGACAGACTCCTCCTATGCAAGGGCCATTTTCTGATCCCACTCAACTCTTGCGTCATGAGATACAGCAGCAGCAGCAAACGCGCACGCCTCCTCCTCCACGGATGCACCCCCATTCTCAGTCTCCGCGCTTCCACCAGCAGTTGCAACAGCAAATCCTGATCAACCGTCAAAATGAGCAACACCAGCTGCGCGACCTACAACACCAGCTTCAGATGGAGCAGCTCACTCGGCAAATGCGTCAACAGGAACTGCTTTCCGCCCCGGCACCGCCACAAATGTCACAGGGATACTTGCAAGACGAGTATGTGCGTGGTCCGAATATTGCCGAGCTTCGCGCTGCGCAAGAGCTCCAACAAATGCGGAGACCGTCCCCGGCATTCGATCCTCATATTCAGCAATTAGCGCGCCAGCACGGCGCGGGTGCCTTGCCAGATATCCAAATGCAGCAGAGACTCTTGCACCAGGCGGCGAACGACCAATTTTTGCGTGACATGGGGAGGCTCGAACAGGTCGACCAACGCTCTGTAAACCAGCAGATTCACCTTCACATTATGGAAGCAGAACGGATGGAGGAGAAGCGTAGACGAAAAGCAGCAAAGATTGCACATATGGTACTACCTTCGCTTGGCCTTATTGACTATCTCGCTTAAGATTCACACCGTTTTCAGGCACGCTACAACGACCTTATGACGCAATCTGATAAAGACTTTATCACGCGTATCCAAGTGTCGCAACTTGTTACACAGGATCCCTACACCGAAGACTTCTACGCTCAAATCTATGGCGCCATCATGCGTTCCAAGCTTGGCCTACAGTCTCAGGATCGTGTCATGAACTTTGGAAATGCGGGCGGCGTTGCGCTTGGAGTCTCGCAGCGTCCCAGCGGACGTCGCGCTAGTGCGATACAGAAAATGGAGGCACAGGTAGAGAAAATCGTACAGGCAGCGAGGGTTAGAGAAAAAGAGAAAGGGGTAAATTGTAAGAGTACTTTTGCTATTGCTTCTAGCAATGACTAACTCTTTGCCTAGCTCTAAACAGCTTGCAAGGCGCTCTTGGGAAGACCGCGAGTCGCAGTTATAAGGCAGCACCACGCCAGTTGCTTCAAGTCAGCGAAGAGACGCCAGATGAAGAGGGTGAAAATGCGGCTCGCAAAGCGGCCCAAATGGGCCATGACGCCCTTGGTAGTGCTGGAAATGTAAGTTAGAATTAATATTCACTGGGTGGCACTTCAACTCAAAACTCTTTCATTATCAGTACACTGGTCTCCGTCGTGATCCACTAACTCTTCGCGAATCCCTCAGCACGCTTGAGAAGTTATACGATATTCTCGGAAGGCTTGAACAACGCGAGCGTGAACGGCCTCCACCTGAAGAAGAGGAAGCATTTAAAGAATGGTGAGGTTTCCCGCCTCCAGATACGTTTGTGTATGTGCTGATTCAACTTTTTTTTTT